>QANU01065838.1:0-14331 GCA_003254905.1 Nissolia schottii | reverse complement strand
TAGCCATGTTTTTCAGACTTTGTTAGCCTACAAATTTCTGCTTTGTTAGCCTTGTATGGCTTTGATTAAGATCAGTATATAACATGGCCAAGCATCGGTTCATATTCTGTTAGCCTTATGGCTTTGTATTTGCTCTTATCTTGGGTGGTTAAGCGTCGAATTTCAGCTTGTGCCCTTGATAATTGAGCTTTGTTTGCTTCTGTCGAGTGGGTGGTTAAGCTTTGGATATGATGGGACCATTTGCTTTTGCCATATGTTTTGCCTGTGATGGCATTTGATCATTGTTCCTGTATTGAAACCGTTTTCAACCGGTGCCGTTGAGACGTTGGAGGAAGGTTGAAGGGACTTCAGTGAAAGTTGAAGACTTCCAGGAACTAGGAACTTCGGTGGTTGCTGTTGGTTTTCAATCATTTTCTTAGCATTGTGTTGCTCTTTGATTTTTTTTTGTATCGTTGTTTCCAAGCTGGACATGTTAGTGCACATGGTCCAGCTTGCGGGGGGTATTAGAATATATAGTTGAAGTAAATGATAATTGTAATAGTTAGTTAGGATTAGCTAATGGTTAGTGATTGTTAGTGGTTATCATTAGCCTATATATAGGCTGTATCACTTGTAATCCATACACTTTCTCATTCTATCAATTTCATTCAATTTCATTTTCTCTCTTTTTCCTCCTGGTACCATGGATTTCAACAGGGACCTTGCTTAAGCGATACCAAACTACATGATTTAGTCACATGAAATTTTTACATAACATGGTCCATTCTCAACGACCAAACTAGAGAGATGTAAAAAAGTAAAAACAAATAATAATGAATAATATAAAAGTCTTAAGGAATTGAATTTACTAGAGTATAATAAAGGTTCTCTATCTTCTCCAGTAAAAGACACTTCTGGTTGATACATGATTTGGGAGGGCTTGAGAACGAAAGGGTTCGCAGTTTCTCCTTTATTGTTATAAACAATCCTCATATTGACAGAACTTGTAAATGGATCCACAACATCTCCTATTACACGCTGAAGAACAAGAAGGTCCTTTGATTTACCCATAATTTTGATCCAAATTGACCACCTTGTTGATTTGATAATTTATTTTAATATATGTAAGAAAATGGGGAATTATATGCCTATATATATAATATTATATCAAACAAGATGGAAAATAATTTGATTTACAAATCAGTTTCTATGTTTGGTATTTTAAGAAAATGGAATTGATTTGATTTTCTAAATTCATGAGAATCCAAGTTGCTTACAGTAAAAATCTTATTACTTTTGTAAGGATTTGCTTAGAATTGAATTTATTTTAACATAAAAGACTATTTATCCTTATTGAACTAACTAAGGGTAAAAATTTTAATTACTCAAACCAAATCAAATCAATTCCTATTTTAATGAATTTTAAACATGGTAATTAATTTTTAAATTAATTCCATTCTCATCTTACGTAGTTGGTTTTAAACATGGTAATTGATTTGTAATCCAAATCAATTTCACTCAAATCATTTATCATTTTATTTAATTCCAAACACACTTAATAATTAGCTGGTTTAAGTCAAAGTTTCAGATTTGAGTGAAGGGATAAAAAAAATATCCTAATGAGTCGCTCTAACTGAAGGCAGATTAGGTGCAAACTACATTGATGCGCCATCAATATGGATTCTCCTTAATTTTTCCTTTTTATCTACTATCATTTTTTTTTTTTGGATCAAGGGCATGCGTGTTCAAGCTTTTATTTCAGCAGCACATTGCCCTATGACAATTATGTATTGGAATTGATTGGGCTCATTAAACATGATTAGGCCTCATAATGTGATAATGAATTAGCAACCATATTTAATTTTAGGATTTTGGTAAAGACAATGGTTATCAAATTTAAAGTAGTAAGATTTTATTGAAAAAACAAAAATTTTAAGTGATTAATGCATTAAAAACATTAAAAATTTATTTTTTTAATAAAATATTTTTATTTTAAGTTTTTTAACAAATGCTCTTAAGGTATTTATTAACAAAACTATTAAATTTAGGTCCCAAATTTTCTTAGGCGTCGTGATAATATTTATGTAACGGTATAGTACTACTAATGAAAAATAATTGATTCATGCTCCCAATTGAGAAATTTTTGAAGGGCTCCTTTTAGGGTAAAGCCCTACAATTTTAGTTCAAAAGTTTACAATAAATTATTAATTACACTTGATTTTACTTTCTCATAGTTTCTCGTGTTTTCTTCCTGAAGAAAAAAATATGTTTTCCAAATATAACGTTTTTATTAGTGCTCATAAAGGATTTTTTTTTATTAATTCTTATATAATTAAGAGTAAATACTTAATATTATTCATTTTGATTTTAATCTATTTAAAAAAACTGAAATCAATTTAGTCTTTTCAATAAAATGCTGATATCAATTCAGTTTTAATATTTTAAAATTAACATCAATTTAGTTTAATAATTGAGCAAGTGAGATCCTCATTTCAAAGAAAAACTAAGAGATTTATACATTCAATCAATAAAATGCATTCTATATGTAGGTCTTATTTTATTTATTTAAAGATATAGACACTTTCTCCTCAAATGAAGCTCTCATTTTAAAAGATACATCCAATTCTGATTGATGAAATTATATTCAATGTAGATATTTATGTTTTATCGATTAGGATGTAACCTTGGATAGGAGTATTGTTGGTTTCATCTTTAGAGGGTTCTTTAACACTTTGACATCAATGCATAAATAGTGCTTAACTATGAAGCCTGTAAAATCAACATGGCTGAAAATTAAGCAGCATCATGTGATTGATTAGATGTGTAGAGTTTCTTCATCCATTTCATGTCATGCGAAAAAGTTTAGGATATTTGGTAAGAAATACATTGTCATGACTATTTAGATTTTTTAAGCAATGAAATGAGAAAGATAGTTCTATTATGTCCCAACGAATCTCAATCAAGTCGAGTCAAATTAATCGAATTTCAAGTAATAGAGCTGAATGTTAATGGTGTTATTGAGAAAAAAAAGAAAGAAAAAAAAAACTATAAAAGTCTAAAAAGCATGTTCTATGAATTGCTATTAAAACTTAGTTGAATGAGGTAACAAAATCATATTTATGCTTGGGGTAATGACGCAGCTAGTGACGTTTCAACTGAGGTGGGTCTGTTGCTTGTTGAAAACTATTTCCAAACTCCCTCTTAAGCCTGGGTTTGACCCAAGCCTTTGAGAATTTCAGGAAGGGCTCCCTTTGGAGGTAAAGCCTTGCACTTTTAGCTCAAAAGTTTATACAATAAATTCTTAATTAGACTTGATTTTATTTTATTATTGTTTGTCATGTTTTTTTCTCCTTGAAAAAATGTTTTTGAACTGCCTGTAACTTGTTATTGTATATAACGTTTTAAGAGCATTAATCAAAAAGTAAAGAATAGAAACTTTTGAAACTTATGATATGAATTATTTTATTTAAATATTATCAGGAACTAAATTGACAAATTTCAAAAAAAAACTCAAAGTCTAATATGATGTTTTTAAGACAACATACCATGCAAGCATTCACGTGGCATGACCACGTAGGACTTAACGTGCCACATCAACGGCTGTTAATGGGGTCAAATTTAAAGTTAACGTCACGCACACGCTAACTTGACTAACGTTTATCAACATCGGGAAAAAAATTGAACGGTTTGTAATGTTGGGGACTAATTTGAGGGATTTCGCCAACAATGAAGACCAACATGAAAGTTTAATCTTTAAAAAGCACCCGAATCAAATCAGTTTACACTGGTTCAAATGCATATTTGATCTATTTTCGTATGCCCCAATTACTTGGCTAGTTTGCAGGTTTATTGAACTGGTCTAAGTTTTATAACTATGATTATAGCAATTGAAACTATGAAATTGAAAAATAACAATCCTTGAAGGATGTAAATTGGTTGTGCATATAATTTTCAATATAAGCAATCAAAAATGTTTTGGGGTCTATACATTATTGGATCATTAATTAGTAAAATTTCTTCGCAATACACATTTAAAAGTGTAGGTTCCTTTCGTATATTTTAAAAGTGAGGGTCTCAATTTAAAGAATTTAAATCTAAACAATTTATACTTTTGATTAATTTAAGTAGTTTAACATTTACTTTTTATAAATAATACCTTGAGTTTGAGATTGTAAGAAAAAGAGAAACCTAAACTTATTCCTCTAATGAATGTGCACAGCTCAAATCAAATTAAATTAAATTAGTGGTGGTTTAGGAGGAGAAAAATATAACTCTCATGAGATCAAAAACCTTATGAAAACTTGGATAATTTATTTATTTTATAAGTTTAATTACTATATACGGATAATATAAAAGTTTTTTGGCTTAAATATATTTTAAGTCCCATTTTTAAAAAAAAAAATTGGTTTAAGTCCCTAAAAAATATTTTTTTTTAGTTTTAGTCTAAACATATTACAAATTACGTGATTTTATTTCCTATTATCATTAGTGAGACACTGTTAAATACTGACATAGTTAACTGGGTGCACATGGATAGTACAATGTGAGCAAAATAAACTCATATAACTCATAATCCACTATTTAACTCGAATTTGCCCCTAAATCATGAGTCACTCACCACTCAAAATCGGGTTAAATAGCAGGTTATAGGTCAATTTTTGATCGGTTTATGTGTCAAGTAGATTTATTTTACTCATATAACACTGTTGATGTGACACACTAAGTTAACAATGTCGGCCGTTAACAAAATTTCACTAATAGCTGAGACTAAAACCACATAGTCTCACTAAATGTAAGGACTAAAAACATGTAATTTATTATATGTTTGGACAAAAACAAAAACAAAATTCATGACTCATGAAACAAATTTAAAAAATTTATTAAAAATCTGAAATATATTTTAAGCCAAGTTTTTTATATAGTCATCACTCATGATTGATTGACACGGTAAAAATGATTGGTACATATATATTAAATTCTTATTTTATTCAATGCTAGTTGGTTGCTTTGAAACCATACCATATTATCGGGCAGAAAGGAAAATCATCCTACCACGTTTTTTATTTTCAGAACTTCTGACATCACTACAATATGAAGCAAACAAAAGAAGAAAAAAACTATATATTTTTTTTTCTCCCTCACAACAAAACATGTTGCCCACAACTATACATCTCACCCTTTCTTTACGCACACATTTAAAATCAACCATTTGCCATATATATGTGGTTCCATTATTCCCAAACAAAAACACACCACAACATATAGTAAAAATGAGTGCATCACACAAATGGTTTAGAATTATTCATAGGAAGTTCCTAAGATCATCATCATCCAACAACAAAGATCATCACATGATTCTCCCTCGGACGAGTGTTTGCAGGAACCAGAGTGAAGAGTACATACTTGGGAATCAAGCAATTACCATAGAAGATCTCAATTTGGCAATTCCAACTTCTTCATCATCAACAATGTTATTCACTAAGGAAGATGTTGCGGCAATTAAGATCCAAGCTTACTTCAGGGGTCATCTTGTATGTAATTACCCCAAATCCTCATAACAATTTCTTGCAAATTATTATTATTTCTTTTCCAGCTTAATGCTTCATAATCAGTTTGAATACATGCATATATATAGATTACATCTCGTGTTTCTCTCTTTATTTTTTTTTTACCATTATTGTTTTTGTTATGTGGGTCATGTTCCGGCATTTAGAATTAAGGAAGAAAAATCTCACATAACTCATGTAAAAATTTTACATAAGAAAATTTATTTTGGAGTGAATATTCATTTTAGTCCAAATTTTTATTTTAAAAACTTTTAAAAAGACATAACCAAAGAAAAAGCCCGTCAAAAAGAGGAGAGCAAAAGGAAGTATCAGTAGCAAAACACAAACATGGGAAACAAAAAAAAAATGCTCAAATTCATTTTGAAACTTGAAGTTTTATATGTTTACTCACTTTAGTCCCCAAATTTAAAGAAATTAAGGATTTATTCTTTGAAATTGCAAAAAATTATTCAAATTAATTATTTTTTACTATCTACAGTTTTTCGAGTCAGTCAAAGTTGATGGATCAAAAATTGATCGAATACTAGAAACTAAAGACAAAGAAAAGTAGGCATTTCAATAATTCATTAGTCTTCGGGAACATCACCTTAAGTACCAACTTGAATCACATTTTATAACTTCAGGAGTCAAATTTGAAACGTACATAATGTGTGGTTGAATTAAATTATTGATGAACACATGCAGGCAAGAAGAGCATATGGAGCACTTAGAAGCCTTGTGAAGGTGCAAGCAATGGTGAGAGGTGTGATTGTGAGGAGACAATCACGCATAGCTATGCAATGTATGCACGTACTTGTCCGTTTACAAGTTAGGGTTCGTGCAAGGCAGCTCCTCGGAAGGTTCTATGATCGATGACGGCAACCAAATCGATTGTCAATGTATGAAAATCAATCTTCTTATATGAAAATTACACATGATCTTATATAATCATGTATAGAGTTTTACTATCGATTATATTTTATTAGTCTACCACGATGGGATTAATGGTAAAAATTTACACCAAATTAAATTAGTTGTGTAGTGTCATCTAAGTTCTGAACCAAATTAAATATACCGAATTACCATTCTTTTCTTTTGCTAAGGAAAGTTCTTCCTCTTGTGCTTTGTGTTTCTTTTCTCTTTTTTTCATTTCCCCTCCCTTATCTATTATAGTCTAATAATTCATTCTTGATATATCAAAGAAAAGGAAATTTCTCATGTTTATTATTTAAGAAGAGAAAATATGTTTAGTACAAAAATTGTTTAGTAAAAGATGCAAGACTGCCTATTAAATATTAATTCTCTAAAGAGCATTGCCATCGAGATCGACTAAACAACGCATGGTGATGTACAAAAGTCAGGGTGCTCGTATTGGATCGATGAATCAAATGATCAATAAGACCTTTAATCACAAATAATAATAGATCAAAATTCTCTCCTTTCTAAAATAAAAAAAGAGAGTGTAATATTCTTATCCTTACCATTCAATTACATGATTGTCTCACGTGAATTTGAGAATTTTTTTATATTAAAAAAATAATATATTAATATTAATATATGAATGTTTTTGCACATTTACATTTGTATGGGCAAAGTTGGGTTACAACTGATTTTACCTTTTTGCTTTGCAACCTGATTTTGCTTTTTTCTTCTTCTTTTTTTTCCTTCCTTTTTTTCTTCTTTCCTTCTTAAAGCCTATAAATACCAAAGTTGAACAATAAAAATTTGAGACTCGCACAGTGGCTCACATTGTGAAAGGATAAGAAAGAGAGGAGAAGAGTAATAAAATTTGAGAGAAAGAAATAAGTGGTTTAGAGGGGGAAAAAAAAAGCAGCAGCAAATTTTGTGTCGTTAATAACAGTCAAAAGAAAAATTTTAAAACTATAACAATGAGTCATAATTGAAGGGATGTAACAATAGATTCACATCTTCATATTGTCGAACGAGTTGATAAAAAAAATGGACTTAAATTGAGTTATTGCAACCTGATTTTGTGTGTCAAATTATCTTTGTCACGAGAGCAGTGCAACAGTAACATTGAAGCATGAAATTCGACATATGTATGCAGTTGTGCAAAAAAAACTCCATATACCAATACTATTTCTATGTATTTTTCAATATTAAAATTAAAAAAACTTATTCTTAATATGACCCAACACCTTTTAATGAATTGTGAAGATGAGAACATAATCTTCTTATTTTCATTTTGATCCATAGAAAATTATTGTTAGTGAGAGGTTGTATTCAATCGCCTGACTGTATAAGAGATTAGTCTCTCATGTGCCAAGTGAGGGAGAGATATATTCTAGAAAGAAAAAAAAAGACAAAAATCCTATTTTGGCCCTTCTCCAATTTTAATGTGCGAGCTGCTTACCATTGGAAAGTCCAATAATCATTCTTCACTATATAAAATGTGGAACAAGTTAGTCCCTTTGTTAGCTTAATGTTCCCTAACTTGATGGAAATGCACATGTGGACAGTGAAGTCGTTAAGTTGACTCCGTTAATTAACTTCACCCTAACATCAAATGGCGTTATTTTATACATACAACTTAATAAAACAATACTTAATTTTTCAGTTTAGATCAACACTATTAGAGTCAATCAAACATCTATCAATAAGGAAATCAATCTCTAGGAAACTCCTTTTGGCCAATAACGGCTTTTATGATGTCAGTGAGGAGTTGATAAAACCAACTTAGAGATTTCAGTTAATGAATTATTTCAATTGAGTTTCTTATATGTGATGACCAGTAGACGAGAGAAAAAAAATAGAGAGGCTAGTCATAGGACATGTCTCATGCGAGACGTATAGTATTTCGTTCGAGATGATGTCGCAGGTGAGCAAAAGTGATTTCTGGAGCTCATCTCGCGCAAGATGAGTTTACATTGGTTCATCTCGCACGAGACGAGTGCGGAAATTAGTCCCACATCGATTAGCACTGTAGAAAGGGGTCTCCTCCTCCTCCTCCTATATATAGTGGTTTCACGTGAGTGTTTAGACTTGCTAATTCACTCTAAGAGCTTGAGAGGTCATACTTTTGTGAGACTTTTTGCTCTAGTTATATTTTATTTCTTCTCTCCCCCTCATCATCTGATTGTGGGGAAGCAGTGCCTCCACATAAGGTGAGTGACTTTCTTCACGGTCTATTTTAGACCGTGTGTTTATTTTAAAATTTATTTATTTATTTTATTTTATTTTAGCATTATTTTATTTATGAATGTTTTATAAAATTCTAGGAGGTGAAATTTATTATTTTATTTATGAAATTAGTTATTCTTTTATTTAATTTGTTATTTTCTTATGATTATTTATTTAGAATCCTCTTTCATTATATATGAAATAAATATTTACGAAACTATTTTAGAAAATGCTTAATTAAGTTTTTAGCCTCTGTAAAATTAGAAAGCTTGGTTTTAATCCTTTAGTGAAATTTTTAGTCCCGTAAAATTTGAAAGTTTAGTTTTGGTCCCTGTGAATGGTTGAGGTCATGGTTGTTAAACTCTCGAATTAACTCTTAAACTCTTACGAGTTTACGATTTTACTACACAAAAACGAGTTAACACTTATGTAAACTCTTTTTTGGTAAACTCGTACGAGTTTAAGTAAACTCTCGATTCTACTAGCGAGTTTACGAGTTAAAATCTACCTACGAGTTTACGAGTTTACCTCAAAATGTACAAATTTTGTAACTTTGTTAGATACTTACCTAACTTTGTTTATATTAGATAATGTATATTGAGTTTATTTTGTTAATTTCATATATTTATCATAATTGAGCTATGTTTTATTGAACTATAAAATAATACATATACTGAATAAAGTATGACATAACCACTAAGTGTCATGCATTAAGGTGTATTTTATGATATGTCTTTCATTAATTTAATTTAAAGTTAACATTATTCAATTTCAATTATAAATACATTATTTAATTAAGTTTAGTTCCTAATTAATTGCTTATAACATATTTTTTTACGTATGTAAACTCATACGAGTTTACGAGTCGAGTTTACGATCCGAGTTTGCTGAGACTCCACGAGTTTACTTAAACTCTCGAGTTTGACAACCTTGGTTGAGGTTGACGGTGATGATGTGATAGTTAACAGCGCTGACGTGACGTGCCACGTGGGATTGAATTTTTTAACCCATGACCCGACTCGAAGTTTTATCCGACCCGATTTCATTTAAAAATTAATAAAAAAAACCCTTTCCCCAAAAGATGACCTAAATCTACCCCACCTCTCCAAATTTACCCCCACTCCGTCGTAAGCAACTCAAGGCAAAATCCCTTGATTGCAATCAATCCGCTAATTACAATTTTGTTTAGTTAATTGTTAATTGGCATAAATTTTGTTTCAGTAAACATGGAAAGAAATCTGGGTATTGAATCAATTCATATGGAACCATTTCAATATGTTTGAGTGCTTACGACAGAGTGGGGGTAGATTCGGGGAGGTGGGTAGATTTAGGTCATCTTTTGGGGAAAGGTTTTTTTGTTTTTTAATTTATTAATGAAATCGGGTCGAATCTTAACTTTGAGTCGAGTCATGGGTTAAAAAAAATTCAATCCCGGGTTATGCCATGTGGCACGCCACATCATCACCATCAACCTCATCCATCCACAGGACCAAAACCAAACTTCTAAATTTTACAAGGACTAAAAATTTCACTGAGGGACTAAAACCAAACTTTCTAATTTTATAGGAGCTAAAAACTTAATTAAGCCTTTAGAAAATCATGAAATTATTTTAGAACTACATGAGACCACATTTTATTGCATTAAATATATTCATGTTGTGTGTGTACGATTAACATTAAGCGATATAAATATTCATATTATTTAGTTAAACCCTTAATAAAAGATAATGGTTACGAAAAGATTCTGGTAGGAGAAGACTTATGTTAAGGAAATGTTTTGGCTAAGGACAATATTTGGTACTTAAATGTCTATTGTGACGCACCTCTCTTACTTGAAAATCTCTCTAAACATGAGATTTTAATCTACCTTTATTTTTCCAAGATAAAACACTCAAAGATATTAAGTTATGTTATGATATATAAGGATTATGTTATGATGATCATGTTATATATTTAAAATTGTTCTCATGGGAGCGTATCTAAGATAGAACTGTAAGTCAGCAACAGTCTACGTTGACCCTGGTATACCTCGTACAATCGTCAATTAGAATAGAATTCATGTAGATTAGGGGCAAGACTGTAAAGCCCAGACATGGAAGCTCGTGATGCCTGGTGTCATGTATCATGTCATGTAGGTTAGGGCAAGACCGTAAAGCCCGAACATTTCAGGAATAGCTAAACAGTAATGCTCAGAATGTCTATCTAGAGAACTTCCCACTTGTTTATGTTCTTAAATATTTATTATTATTATTATTATTATTATTATTATTATTATTATTATTATTATTATATAAATGTTTTCATGATTGTTATATATTATGTATTGTTATATAAATGTTATGAACTGTCCCATGTCGCCTTGAGATTTGTTATTCACTGAGCGATGACTCACTGCTCATCAACCTTTTTCAGATACCGTTGACGAAAACGCGTCGCTCGTTCAGTAGATCTCAGTAGTTTGAAATCTTGGTGAGCTTCATGTTGCCATGAAGTATTCTTCAGTTATTTCAGTCTTTAAGATAGTTTACATCCATGTCAGTCTTTAGGGTGTTTCAGTGGACTACAATCAGAGTGTAACGTATTTTGAACTATATATATTTCGTAACTTGTAAATGATCTTTTTATTTATATTATATTATGATGTTTAATTTTATTTCAATACATTTCCTTTTTATTTATAAAAGCTTCGTGTTTTTTCATGATTAACATGCTATGAGGATTTTGTAAGGAAACTAGTTTCTTGTGTGCCGGTAACGATTTCTGGGATCGTTATATTATCATGTGAGGATAAGTGTGATTTGTCACTTGTTCATAAACAACAAAAGAAAAAATTTAATGGTAAGATATTACACTTGACCTCATATGACAACAAACTAAATTAAGAGAATTTATTTATGCAATTTAGTAGATTCAATGTGCATTTATGTCAAATCAGGAGACAACAAGTTAATTAAGGAACTAAAATGTCTTGTATTATGTATGATGATAAACTGATATAGTGATGAGAGACTACTTTATCTTTTCTAGCGCGAATATGGGGAGGGATCAAAATGAAGTTTCTATCTAAAAATAAAATAAAATAAAATAAAGGGATTGTTGTGAAGGAAAAAAGCTTAGAAAGACAGGACAACTTGGACGTGTGAATGCAGGCGGACATAAATAACTAAGCATGAGTTGGACATGAACTTGCTTTGTTCTTCTCATACAACACATTCATAGCAAAAGATTAGGCTAAATAAAGCAATTCAGATTTTGATGCAAGAAAATTAAAACTTGAGAGGTTCATATGACACCATCATCAAAGCAAAAGCTATTTGAAGAAAAACCTTGGTTTTTGTTTTGCTTTGTACATCCAAATAAAGGCAAAAACCAGGTATGATCGATCATATATAGAGTTATTTATAGTTCTTATAGCTTTCTTTCGGTTTTTCTTTTTATCCCTTCACTTTGTCAAAACTAGCATACTACTATCTTATAAAAAGTTACATTCTTATAAGAATTAAATTGTACTTACTCAATCTATTTATATATAGGTCATTTTTAAACAAATTAAATTGACGCAATATTTTTTAATCAATGTATCAATTTAGTAAACAAGATTTATAAAAAAAATTAATAAAAAAGGACCTATATAAATAAATATATGGAATAGAAAGTTGCATTCTTAAATAGAAAAGTTACGGTCGGGATATCAAACCAAAGAATTATTATATCTTGGGCAGAATGGATTGAACATTGTTTCTATATTGACTATGCAATTTCTTAGATATTGTAATTCGATTTCTGATACTTTAGCAAACTATGAATTTTTCCACAATACTTAATTTGGATTGAGGACCTTCTTTAATTTTTGGTCCCTATCTTAAACTCCAATTTGATTCATCAATTCCCATAAAAATAAATAAATAAATACTCTCACAATCGTAACTTTTGACATCATAAACTCTTTTCTATCTAGAGTATTACATTAAAAGAGGTTTCTAATGAGAATAATTGTATACATATTGCTACAAAAATTATAACCTCTAGAGCACTCTTACATTGAGGAGATTTTTTATTACAACCATTTTATTTCCCTCTGCACTTCAATTATTTTATTTTATTTTATTGAGAGACTTACTATATTGTACTCAAAATTTTGTTAGATTATTTTGATTTGGATGGGTCAATGTGCATCAACTAGTAAAAATCACAAAGCAGGATTGGGTAGAGGAGGCTCTGTAATTAGTTCAGGGAGGCATGGTAGTTTTGCCATGGTGAAGTTAAAGGAATACAAGTCAAGGTTTTATATTGCAAGGAGGTGTATAGTGATGCTAATTTGCTGGCACAAATATGACAAGTACTATTGGGATCCTTGAAATAATAATTCCCTTTCATTCTTTTTGGTCTAGGACATTTTATATATATATAAATAAAAGTGTGTTATTGTGTCTAATGATTTTGTATATACAGCTACGAAGTTGTTGGATAGGACAATCAGCATTAGACGCGGTTTACAGATTAATTATCTACTTTGATAACATTATTCGAGAGGTCCTTGAATCCCAATAATGCTGTGTCTAGAAAAAAAATAGGGTATTACGTATTATATTAAGAAAAAGTTGATACTCTAATTTTTTTTTTTCTATTACCTAATATTTTAATAATTATATTAAAATGAGAGACAATAATGATTTTTTGAAGTTAAAGTGTTGATTTTGAATAAATAAAATAGGCTTTGTGGTCCTTTGTCTTTATTCGTATTGTCAATTTAGTCTCTCGCCTTACTAAGATAGTGTTTGTTTAATGAGATAAGATAGAAATATTGATATGTAGAAGTAAAATTGTATTTGTTTACTAAAACATATTTATTGAGATAGGTACAAAAAAATTTGTGTCTCAGAACAAAAATTTGTATATTTTTTGTATCTTTGTTTTGTTGGGAGAGAGGACAGGGAGATATAACCTTTTCATATTAGGATAATTTTTTTTTTTTGCATTAAATTAATGCAATGAGGATATTTTAAGTAATTTAGAGTGTATTTTGTATTTTGTCTATACCAAACACAATACAGATACAAATAAATATGTTTTGTACATATACAAATAAATGTGTTTTGTACATTGTCACCAAATAGAATACATGACAAATTTGTCCTCTTATTTTTATGTTTTTATCCCATGTCTTTATATTCCTATCATGCCTTAGTAACCTAATGTAGCCCAAGTGTCTATCAATTTAGTCATTGCTCACCATGGGTGAATAAAAAAATAACATATTAGAGGAGCGAAAAGTAAGATTATATGGTACGACACCTTTACTAAAAAGCATAACACAATTTTCCTTTAAATTATAAAATTAGTCAATAATAAATTATTTTTTTGTCAATTCTTTTAGCAATTCTCCTCTCAATATTTATGTTAAAAGACAATTGACAAAAAAAAATATTTCTTTTATCTTATTTTCAAGTCTATTCCTCATACTATCGATGCTTAAAAAGACCTCTTGACAATAGCACTTGTAACAAAGAGTTGATATGAAGAGAATCAAAATCACAAATATCTAATGTCAAACTCTATCTAATCTGATTGAAGTTGACTGAACTCACTATAAAATCAAAGTCCTCCCAACACTAGTTATTTTACCCACAAGACTCTAAAAATCTTGTGTAAGAAGAACAAGTGT
>QANU01065792.1:79999-108137 GCA_003254905.1 Nissolia schottii | reverse complement strand
ATAGGTGAAAAACAAGTAAAACCTAATTCACCCCCCTCTTAGGTTGCTATCCTGAGTTACAAATTCAAGTTGGGTTTGTGTCGAATAAACTAGAAACAATTAATGACGATAAATATTCACAAATGGTTAACGATGCATTTGGAGGTGACTTTGACATGCACAACGACAACTTACTCCATGAGGAACCCAATCCAGATGCCAAAAATTTCTATAGCTTGTTAGAAGAAGTAAAGTCTCCGGTGTGGGAATGATTTGTTCATTCACGATTATCTGTGACAACTAGGATGTTGACTATGAAATCAGACGCTAATCAAAGTGAGAGATCGTTTGAGTAGTAGCTTGACTTCATTAAAGAGTTGACACTACTAAGGAATAAAATTCTAAAAAACTTTTATCAAGGTAAGAAAGTATCTTCTAAACTTGGCTTAAGGTCCATCAAGATTGACTGTTGTCGATCAGGCTGTATTTTGTATTATAATGATGATGCATCCTTGACTCAATGCAAATTTTGTGGTGTCGATAGGTTTAAGCCAAGGAGAGTTGGCCTTGGGAGATATAAGGATGTTCCTTTTAAATGAATTCATCACTTGCCTTTAATTCTAAGATTTAAAAGGTTATTTGCCTCGATGAGCTTGGCACTGCACATGACATGGCATATTGAGACTAGAAGAAATGATGGTCGCATGACTCATCCTTCTCATGGTGAAGCGTGGAAACACATTGACAAAGATTACCTTGACTTCGCGGCAGAACTTCGAAATGTGAGATTAGGGCTTTGTTCTGATGGGTTTACTCGTAACAATCAGTTTAGCAAACCTTACTCATGTTGGTCAGTAATCGTTACACTATACAATCTACCGCCTGAGATGTACATGAAAGACCCTTATCTGTTCTTATCTTGTGTAATCCCCGATCCAAGCAACCCTAAAGCAAAGATTGATGTTTTTCTTCAACCCTTGATAGATGAATTGAACAATTGTGTACTCTAGGTGTGCTTATGTACGACATGTCCATGAAGCAGAATTTTGTATTGAGGGCATGTGTGATGTGGACTATTAACGATTTTCTTGCTTATGGAATGTTGTCTGGATGGATGACACATGGAAGTTTAGCTTATCCAATTTGTATGGAAGACACTAAAGCATTCCCGCTACCGCACAAAGGAAAACAATCTTGGTTTGATTGTCACAGGGTATTCTTGGAACTCGGGCACACACTCAGAAACAATAAGTGTGGGTTTCTAAAGAACAGAATTAAAAATGAAGAGCCGCCACAAAGATTAACTGGCCTTGAGATTCTAAGGAGGGTTAGACATCTTCTGAAGATTACTGAAGTTGACAAAGTTGTTAAGTTTCAAGGTTACAAAGAAGAACAGAACTAGACAAAGAAGAGTATACTCTGAGATTTGTCATATTGGAAAGATAACTTGGTTCATCGTTTTCTAGATGTTATGCATATTGAAAAAAAAATGTTTTTGATAATATAATGCATACTGTCATGGACACCGATCAGACCAGGGACAATGAGAAAGCAAGGCTATATTTGAAACAGTTTTATAGACGTCCTGAGTTGAACCTACAACAAATTTCTGGTGGTCGTTTCATGAAGACCAAAGTGCGCTACACCTTGAACAAGCGACAAGTTCAAAGTGTGCTTCATTGGTTACAAGATCTGAAAAGGCCTGACGGTTATGCATCTAACTTGGCTCGATGTGTCAATATTGCACAAGGGAAGTTAGTTGACATGAAGAGTCACGACTGTCATGTGTTTATGCAGTATCGTCTCCCAATTGCATTCAAAAAACTACCGAAGAGTGTGTTGAAACTGATAAGCAAGTTGAGCCAATTGTTCAAAACCTTATGCTCATCGACTATGAATGTTGAAGACCTCTTAGTCATGGAGCAAAACATTTCCATTATCCTTTGTTCACTTAAAAGGGTGTTTTCCCCTAGCATTTTTTGATGTAATGGAGCATTTGCCTATACAATTAGCTTATGAAGACTCAATGTGTGGTCCGTTTTAGTATAGGTGGATGTATACATTTGAAAAGTGCATGGGAGTGTTCAAAAGAAAATAAAAAACGGGCTCAAGTTGAGGGGTCGATATGCGAGACATTCTTAACCAAGGGAACTTCTTACTTTTGTTCGTACTACTTTGGTGGTAATGTTAATTGCAATAGAACCACAGTAGGATGTAACGATGATGGTGGTGTAATGCCTAATTAGTCGACATTTTCAATTTTGAGTCCTGCTACACGTACATCAAAAAATATACACCATACATACACCCTATACTTATATATATAAAGTTTGTGTTTTAATGCTTGTAATGTTTGTGCACTTAATTAAGTATAATTGAGAATATCATCTACAAGTTTGTAATGTTTGTGCACTCATGAGAATAAAGTTTGTGCATTACTAATGGTGTATGTATGGGTGTATAAAATTGGGTTTACATGTAGCATTTTTGTTCAATTTTCAATCAAATTGGACGTGCAGTTGGAAGAGCAAATGATTATTAGTTGAATGTGCAAGAAAGGATGGTAGCTCACTTGGTTGTTTTGTTGAATTGTGAAGAAGTTTTTTCGTATTACCAGTAAGTTTAATTGATCCTTGTAATCTTGTTTAATTTAGTAATAGGTAGTTTCTAAAAATGTTGATTATGTTGATGCGTGTTTACAAGATGTTTCGACAACAATTTGGTGATCAATGCGACAATCAAATGTTTCCTTCATGGTTTGCAAATTATGTATGTCTTTAACTTTAAACTATATATTTTAATCGAACGATTTCCTTTATCGTAATTAGATACATATAACTTAGTTTTAAAATCTATATAGGTGCAAAATCATTGTAGCTAATATAATCACAAACCGAGAGCAGAGAGAATTGGTTGTGAAATTGGAAGAATGAATTGAATTACTTTACAGCAAGCATTGTTATTGGTATATATACATACAATCGGTGGCTTGTAGCACAAGCAAGCGAAGATAACTCACATGCAAAAAATACAGCAACTAACTTAACAAACATAGGCTAACTAACCAACTAACTACCCATTCTCTAATACCCTCCCGCAATCTAGGCCTAGTTGAAACAAGTTGAGCAGACTGAGATTGGACACAATGTCTTTAAAGGGCAGTGGACCAAGGGGCTTGGTGAATATGTCTGCAAGTTGGAGCTTGGAGGAGATGGGAAGCAAGTGAATTAGCTTAGGATGAAGCTTTTCTCGAAAGAAATGGCAGTCAATCTCTATGTGCTTAGTTCGGTCATGGAAGGTTGGGCTGTGAGCTATTTGCAAGGCTGATTGGTTATCACAAAACACTGTTGCTGGTGTCTTCGGTTGCATAGCCAGATCAGTTAACAGAAAATTGATCCACTGGATCTCACTAGTGACAAAGGCTATAGCTCTATACTCGGCTTCACAAGAAGAGTGTGAGACCACATTCTGTTTCTTAGCCTTCCAACTTATCAGGGATTGGCCAAGGAAAATGCAGAAGCCAGAGGTGGAGCGCCTAGTATCCGGGCATCCAGCCCAATCAGCATCTATGTATGCTTGTAATTGTAAAGAGGAATCACATGGAAAGAACAGTCCCAGACCTGGTGCGGCCTTGAAGTACCTGAGAATTCTCATTGGTTCCTGGTGGTGAATGGATGTTGGTGCTGATATAAACTGTGCTAATTGGTTCACAGCAAATGAGATGTCAAGTCTGGTGGTTGTAAGATAGATGAGGCGGCCGATGAGACGGCGGTATGCTGAGGGATCAGTGATGGTGTCACCATCATCCTTGGAAAGTCTCTGAGAGTTATCCATGGGAGTTGAAGCCGGTTTGCAAGCCATGAGAGAGGCATCTTCTAGTATCTCCAGGTCATACTTCATTTAAGACAAGGATATGCCAGAGGAATTCCTAGCAATTTCCATTCCCAGAAAATATTTGGCCTCACCAAGGTCCTTAATTTTGAAAGCATCATGCAGAAATGCTTTCATTTCAGTGATAGCTGCCATGCTACTGCCTGCTAGGAGAACATCATCCACATAGACCAACAATGCAGTGAATGACTCAGATGTGTTTCTGATGAACAAAGAATGATCTGAGTTAGATTGAACATAGCCACAGGAAATGAGGGCAGTGGACAGCTTGGAAAACCACTGTCTGCTTGCCTGTTTAAGGCCATATAGAGACTTTTGCAAAGACAAGCCTTGTTGGGGCCCGGATCAAGGAAACCTTTGGGGAGCTGCATGTAGATTTCCTCATGTAGATCACCGTGTAGAAATGCATTGTTGACATCAAGCTGGTAGAGGTGCCACTTCATGACTGAAGTCAGTGCCAATAACAACCGAACAGTGGTAATTTTGGCCACTGGACTAAATGTCTCCATGTAATCCACACCATGGGTTTGGTTGTATCCTTTGGCAACCAAGCGAGCCTTGTACCTCTCAATGCTACCATTTGCCTTCAATTTTATCCTATAGACCCACCTCCAGCATGCATGTTTGGCAGCTTGACTATAGGAGCTTGGTTCAGTCACACTAGTCAGAGTCATAAGAAACTTCCTGTGGGCTGGAGAAAAGTTCTTGTATGAGACAACCTGCTGTAGAGGATAAGTAGGAGTGGATACCTCAGGGATTGGGGTGAGTTGTAGGCTGCAGCATGTTGCAATGGTAATCTCTCAAGTAACTAGGGGTGGATTTTGGCTTGGATGACCTCCTTGGTTGAGAAGGTTGAGAGTGCTGTTGTGCAGGCTCATCAGTCTGCTGCTCAATTATGCCATCAGTCCTGGCACTAATGGAAGCAGAAGGGAAAGATTCATCTGAGATGGTGGTGTCAGCAGATAGATCAGGAAAAACAAAAGGACTATGTTCCTCTTTGGTGGTGTAGGGGAAAAAATTTTCATAGAAATGGACATTGCGGCTAATGAAAATTTCTCTGCTGAAAGTATCATAGAGAATGAACCCTTTAACCCCAGGTCTGTAGCCCAGAAAAATGCACTTCCTAGCTCTAAGGTCAAGTTTGCTTCTGTTCCTGTGGAGTGAGTTGGCAAAGGCAAGGCAGCCAATGACCTTGAGGAATGACAAATCTGGCTCCTTGTTGAATAAAATGGAGTGAGGTGATATGTTGTCAAGATTTGCAGAGGGAAGCCGGTTGATAAGAAATGTTGCATGTTGAACAGCAAATGACCAAAAAGATGGTGGCAGGTGAGACTGAAAGAGGAGGGTGCGAGTGACATTGAGTAAATGTTGATGCTTTCTTTCAACAACAGCATTTTGCTGTGGGGACTCAACACAGGACAGCTGATGAATTATGCCTTTTTCAGAGAAATACTCCTTCAAAGTGAACTCGGGGCCATTATCACTTCTGACCTTCTTGACTATTTTGCCAAATTGTGACTCAACCATGGCAATAAAAGCCTTTAGAGCAGGGGCAGCCTCAAACTTAGCCCTTAACAGATAAAGCCATACATGTCTGGTGTGGTCATCTACCACAGTCAGAAAATATCTATGCCCTTGCATAGATGGCATTGGCAAAGGCCCAAAGATATCAATATGAATCAAATCAAATGCATAGAGTGTGTGAGAAGAACTAAGTGTAAAGGGCAGGGCCTTTTGCTTAGACATATGACATATATCACATATGGCAGCAGAATTATGAACAGCAGCAGGTATAAAACTAAACTGAGAATGCATTATTTTTAATTTGTCCTTAGGTACATGGCCAAGGCGAAAATTCCACAAATCAAACACATTATTTTGAACAAAATTCAGAGAGTGAGTGATTACAGGAGCTGAGTTCCAAAGTACAGGTTCTTTGAGGATGTACAGGCCATGTTCCACATTAGCAAGTCCAATCTCCTCCATGCTGTGGCAATCCTGAATTGCACAAGAGTCAAAGCACACTCTAAGGATGCAATCATTGTCAAGGCACAATTTGGTGATTGCAATCAGATTGAAAGCAAAATTGGGAAGGTACAGAACATTAGTGAGACATATTCTGTTATTGAAGATAATAGTGCCTGCAACATTAGAAATTAGGGATTGTCCATTTGGCAAAGAGATAGAGACTGGTGGTTCAAGAGTTCTATGAGATGTGTAAAGATCCATGGAACAGCAAATGTGATCAGTGACCCCCGAATCAAGTATCCATGGCATAGAGACAAAACTACCTGATGTGTCTTTGTTAGCAAGATTCATATGTGCTGCTGAGGCAAATCGACCAGGCTTCTGAATCAGTGCCAAAAGGCTTTGGTATTGATCAGCTGTGAATCCGAACTAAACAGCACTAGGTATGGCAGTGTGATCAGAACCAGTGGATGAGTCTGAAACAACCGCATTGGCACGCTTGTTGGAGTTCTTGAATTTATAGCTGGCAGGGTAGCCGTGCTTTTTGTAGCATTCCTCCACTGTATCACCCCGAAAGCCACAGAAAGTGCATTTCTTGCTCTTGTAAGAAACTGAGTTCTTATCAGTCACAGATGGAGAAGAAGAGGAAGAAATGTTGAGCATCAATTTGGCCTCAGAAGTGCAAGAAATTTGTCTTTCATGTTGAATGACCAGGGAGAAAATGCAGTTCAGTGGAGGCAGAGGGTCCATAAGAAGAATTTGTGATCGCATTGTGTGGAAAGCATCATTCAATCCCTTCAAGAACTTGATTACTCTATCAGCATCTCGTTGCAACTTGATGGCGGTAACAGCACCACATGAACACGGAATGGCACAGGTACAGGAAGGCAAAGGCCGAAAAACATCTAATTCATCCCACGAAACCTTCAATTCCGTGAAAAATTTAGTGACCGAAAGCTCACCTTGTTTGATGGAAGCAACCTCTTCTTGAAGATCAACTATGCGAAATAGATCCCCTTGAGAAAATCTGTCCTTCAGTTCTTGCCACACATCGCATGCCTTGTCAATCCAGATCACGATTTGTGCAATGGAAGGGTCGATTGCTCGGATCAACCAAGAAAGGACCATATGGTTGCAGCGCTCCCAATGTGCAAACATAGGCGAAGTTTTGGCAGGGGCCGTGATGGAGCCATCAGCAAAGGCAATCTTGTTTTTAGACAGCAATGCCATCCTCATGGCGCCCGACCAGCTATGAAAGTTGGGGCCAGTGAGGACAGAAGAAACAAGAACCATGTACGGGTTCTCGTTAGGGTGGAGGTAAGGGGGAGAGAGGATCCAACGCCGAATCAGAGTCCATGGCTGCCATGGAAGCAGATGAAGGTGTAGAAATGGTGAAGAAGAATATAGAGAGAGAGAGAGAGAGAGCAGAAGCAGTTAGAATTTCGATGATACCATGATAGAATCACAAACTGAGAGCAGAGAGAATTGGTTGTGAAATTGGAAGAATGAATTGATTTACTTTACAGCAAGCATTGCTGTTGGTATATATACATACAATCGGTGGCTTGTAGCACAAGCAAGTGAAGATAACTCACATGCTAAAAATACAGCAACTAACTGAACAAACATAGGCTAACTAACCAACTAACTACCCATTCTCTAATAGTAGCAGCAACCATCACTTGATGAGTTTGTCAAGGGGAGCTATGAACAAAGCAATTAGTTGGCCTATTTATTTTGTTAACGGATACAAGTTTCACACATCTAAATTGACAATTGGATAAAGGACAAACAATGGTGGGGTATGAGTTAAGGGTGAATATTCTAATGCAGCTGAAATAACCAATGATTGGTATGGAGTGCTTAAACAAATTATTGAATTAGAATATGTATATGATGGTCCATCTCATCATGTTGTAATTTTTTACTGTGATTGGTATGATCCAAATGGAACTCGGACTCACCCCGACTACAAGACCATTGAAATTAATCCTACAAGGCGGTATAAGGGGTATGATCCGTTCATTGTTGTTGAAAGAGCAAAACAAATTTATTAAGAAAACTATTTGCGAGCTAGCCTATCAAGTTAAAAAGTTGGGATGAAATGCAAACCAAGTGGTCGAATTGAGTTTAACGATACAGAATCTTTAAACAATACATTTGATCAAGTATATCAACTGCTGGAGCCAATTCTGACAATGATAATTGTTAAGTCTCCATTGCCTACCACCAAGGTTATCAAACTCGAGAGTTTAAGTAAACTCGTGGAGTCTCAGCAAACTCGAATCGTAAACTCGACTGGTAAACTCGTATTAGTTTACACACGTAAAAAAATATGTTATAACTAATATAATTAGGAACTAAACTTGATTAAATATTGTATTTATAATTGAAATTGAATAATGTTAACTTTAAATTAAATTAATGAAAGAAATATCATAAAATACACCTTAATACATGACACTTGGTGGTTATGTCATATTTTATTCAATATCGACATTATTTTATAGTTCAATAAAACATGATAAAATATGAAATTAGCTAAATAAACTCAATAAATATTATCTAATATAAACAAAGTTAGGTAAGTATCTAACAAAGTTATAAAATTTGTACATTTTGAGGTAAACGCGTAAACTCGTAGATAGATTTTAACTCATAAACTCGCTAATAGAATCGAGAGTTTACTTAAACTCGTACGAGTTGACCAAAAAAGAGTTTACATAAGTGTTAACTCATTTTGTATAATAAAATCATAAACTCGTAAGAGTTTACGAGTTAACTCGAGAGTTTAATAACCATGCCTACCACATTAGATAGCAGTACATTTGATGATGACCTTGACATAGTTGAACTCCCTACCTCCAACAACATGCAAGTGATGAAGAAAATGATGTATACAATGATAGTGAAGAAGAAAAAGAGTTTGATGATGAACTTAGCTCTGAAAGTTACGATGACAGTTTTGAATTTTCAGAATAGTATATGTAATTATTTGAGAAATTGTTACATAATTTCATTTGAATATTATGTGTAATTTTCTTATTAAGTTTTATTGCACAATTCATTTTTAGTATTTTATTTTTTATAAGGATAATTTATTATTTATATATTAAAATAAATAGATAAATATTTGGTTGTATATTCTATTTAAATATTTATTATATTTAATAAAAAAGCATTAATTTGATTAATTAAATGTACATCTATTTAATTAAATTTTAAATTATACCTTTTAATTTTATATGGAATGTCATACTTTGGTATTAGATAACAATTAAATTATTTATTATATTTACTAAAAATATTGTTGAATTTAATATTTATTTAATTCAATAATTATATATTTATTTCATATATAATATAGACAATTAAATAATTGATTGCAAGAAATAATATTTTGCTTAATTTTTTATTTAATTAAAAAATTATATTATTAAATATTTATTTAATATATAATTTATTGCATTAAATATTAATTTAATTATTTACATAATAATAATTAAATAATAATTTTTTAAAATTAATTATCATTACAATCAAAAATTGCCAACAGTAATATACTGACAGTAATATTTTCAAAATAGTAATACAATATTCATAATTACCACAAATTATATTTGACGGTAATTTGAACACATCACCATCGGTTATCGCCGACAGTAAATCGTCATAAATTCATGTATAAATATCATCAAATTTTCGTCGGAAGTAACCAACGATAAACAGAATAAAATATTAATATTATTACTATCGATTTTAGTCGATAATAAACTATTCAAAATGAACCGTTCCTGGACCGCCATTAGCGTTGGTCGACACTGACATTAATTACCATAGGCTATGTAAAGTTACCATCGAGTCTGTTACTGACGGTCCACTTTCCAACGGAAAGCCAAATTTTCAACTGTAATCAGGAAAAACATTGATGGTAAATTTGACAGTAACTAGCGTTTTTCTTGTAGTGTTTGTAGATAATTGATGAGTTTTTGTATGGTGTTCAACGGTCCTCCTGTCTTACTGTACTATGCTTAGAGAGCCTTCTTTATAATCTGTAATAGTCTAGCCAAGGTCTGTGGTAATTCAAATTGTTGCCTTCCAGGCAACACTTATAAAATGTTGCCAATGGTAGCAACGGTTTCAAAATCGCCTTAGGGAGTCTAAGGCAATGCTTGTTAATGTTGCCAAAAGTAAACCTTTTACCAGCGAATTCAAAATCGCCGCAAATTATATCTCGGCAAAAGGGTTTAACAGCACATGTAGATACAACAGTTCTGCAAACCGCCAGGAAACCGTTTTGTGGTGCTTCGAAACTGCCGCTAAATGTCAATTTTCTTGTGGTATACATGTTCTTTACGTTTTAATAATAAAACGAATTTCCCATCTCATTTCTCCTTTGACAGAGGCATCACGGATGTCAGATTAATCTAAAAACTAAATAATCAAATGAAATAAACCAAACATAGAAGAGTTCAACATTTATTCAACAAACACATTATAACTGCTTACATTTTCGCTTGAGATTAGCTTACACATTTATCTTACAATTGCAAACAATCAGACTTCTTGAGCCACATCGATATGTCACACTTGGCACCTGAATTCTTCTTCAACCATTAAAACATAACTAAAGTCTTCACACTTTTCACCTTTCTACTTTGTATGATCATTATCTATATATAACAACCATAAGCAACGCCAGAGCCAATTCAGATTCCTTGATTTATTGGCCAACTCACTTGCACCCACCGACACCAAACCCTAGCTTTCCAGCGCCAAGATCATACACCACCTCCAACGTCTTCTGCTGCACGTTACCAAAGATTGTGACATCGCCGTCGTCGTCATTCGAAGCAAAAGCCAGGCACACCTGCTTCAAGCTGGCAACGTACAGCACCCCCGCCGTCCCCAGGTCCACCTCCACGCCGCCGCCAAACTCAAATCGTATCTTCGGAATGGTAACCTCCTCAAACCCGCTGAGGTCATAGCACGTGTCCAGTATGGACAGCGCGCTCGCCGGCGGGTACTTGGCCATGGCTTTCTGGAACGCGGAGCTGAGGGCGCTGTACGCGGTCGGCGGCAGCCGCGAGATGACGGTGCCGGAGTCTATGATGGCCCCGCCGGCGGAGAACGTGGAGGAGGAAACGGGGAGCTTGGCGCCTCCGACGGTTATCCCGGTGATGTCAAGGCCGTAGAAGGAGGCGCCGACGGTGGCGGAAAAGGGGGTGTATTTGACGTTGTTGGAGGGCCTGGCGTCGCCGAAGGTGAGGTATCCCGCGTTGCTTGAGGTGGAAGGAAGGCAATAAGAGAATTTCTTTTTGTATTTTGCGGCGGTTTGTTGGACGAAGGAAATAGGGTGGCGGCCGAGGCCTAATAGGCCGGCCGAGCCGCCGAAGAGGCCCTTGTTCTCTTGGCCGCAGCCAAAGAGGAAGTTGTCGACGACATCCGTGGAGGTCACCGTCAGCCGCTCACGGCTGAAGTAGCCAATGGAGTAGGATGAGTCTCCGTATTGGATGCCATATATGCAAGCCTTTGATGTTGAAGCACACGCTGGGTCAACTCCTGAATACAATTTTATGGGAAAAAATAAAAATAAAGTGAATTATAAAAATTTTGGGGGATAAAAATGACATTTTGATAAGCTTTTTATTATCTTAATTCACGTGGACATATAAATTCTTAGGGGGGTTCAAATAAATAAAGGCCTTTTGGATCTCTCTTATCATAGGTGAATACTTAAAGAAAAAAAAAATTGCCTTTTTTTTTTATATGCCCGCCCAGTTC
Source organism: Nissolia schottii (assembly GCA_003254905.1). Lineage (NCBI taxonomy): Eukaryota > Viridiplantae > Streptophyta > Magnoliopsida > Fabales > Fabaceae > Nissolia > Nissolia schottii. Next base: position 96,515 of record QANU01065792.1, on the reverse strand, counting down.
TGAGGAGGGTCGACCCGAGTCGCCCACGTGACTCTGGTGAGTGAGTCTCTTAGCGCGGATAACTGTGTTCGAGACATGCTTAAGCTATGTCAAACCGCTTACCACTCAGACCAAACCTCGTTGGTTTCACGTATTTATTTAAATGTTAACTAAATTATTATTAAACATTGATTTGCTTAATCACTTAAAAAAAAACTTCTTAACATACCTCTTGTTTTCATTATTTTCTTTATAAATTAACGCTAAAAAAAAAGAAGTTTAGAGAATTGGAAAAAGAACTAAGAGAATCTCACTTTAGAGTAGGGGTGAACATCGGTTGGGTCCAACCCGCCGACCCGTCGATCCGACCCAATCCAATCTGCTTGGGTCGGGTCGGGTTGGTGGGTCAGATCTAATGGATTTGCCATATTATACGGGTCAGGTCTCGGGTCCCTACTTCTCAACCCGCCCCGACCCGCCGACCCGCTGATATATATTACTTTTAATTTTTAATTGTTAAAATATGGTTATTTTAAATTAAAAAAATAGATTTTTTAATTTAAAAAATATATTTTTTTAATTTAAAAAATAGGTGTCTATTTTTAAAAAAATAATAGTCTCTATTAAAAAATAGATTTTTTCAAAAGAAATTGAATTTTTTTAAAAAAATAGCTTTTTTAAAAAAGGAGGACGGGTCATCCGCCGACCCGCCTAACCCGACCCGAGCGGGGATGGCGAGTCTGGTGGGTATCCATAAAAAAAAATTACCCGACCCGACCCACCCGTTAATAGGCAGGTCGGATCAATGACATGGGCTGGTCCTATCTGACCCGACCCATAGTCACCCCTACCTTAGAGCATCTTAATCTGGAATCTTCAAAATTTAGAGAAGAACAAGTGCTCTTACCGGTAGCTTTAGAGAGCTGAGTACAGGTAGAAGATGTGCACGTGACATTGGAATAGGATGAAGACTTAGCCGGGTCGAAGATATCGTCTTTCTGTTTGTAGCATGAACGGGCACACGGTTCACACTGAGTCCAAGTGAGATCGCTCCCAGTATCAAAGAGAAGTGACAATTCCGTTTTTGGGGTACCAATTCCAACCACAACAAAGTAGTTCCCTGACCCAATAAGGCTACCAGACTTGGCTGGTAGAGTTGCGGAATCCGATTCCTTCGGCCCAACATCGCGGCCCAGTTCCTTGGAGAGCTTGGAGTTAATGTACTTAACTCTTTGTTGGTCTAGGCCCAGAATGTCACTGTGTGTTGGGGCCTTTGCTTTGTCATTGTTTAGTTGAGAGCATGGCCCATGCTTGTGTACCACTTCCAATGATGTCTCTTTTTCGGAACCTGATGAATTAGATTCGGTTAATTAAAGGTGCCAAATCACTTATGCTTAGACAATTATGCAAAAGAGTTTAATTTTAATGCAGTCTTTACAAAAATCTTCTAATTAAGCCTTAGATGCATGAGATAGTCGATTGTTGATGGGTCGTCGGTATGTGATAGAATATTAATGTAATTTTTTTTTTTACGGAGTCAGTGCGTTGCAGATCAAAAACAAAAGTGTCAGTAAATTCAAATTAAATTCAGAGTAAAATTAACGTTAACGTAACGTCATCTTTAAGAGCAATATCTCACAGAATGGCACGCAAAAAAAGTAGCTCATAATTTAGATGGAATAATGTAACGGATTGAATTTTAATATTCATGCATAGCCAGTGAGATGTCAAAAGAGTGTGTGTCTATGTTAGATAAAAGAAAGGTAGAGATATTGCAAGTGGATGTCTTGTAGGCAAAATCTTATCTTGAGTTACAAAGTACTGTCGGTCAGTGGGCGAAGTTATTTTTATGTATCCACTGAGAAAATAGTGTTCTATTATCAACCTATGCCTTGACTAATTCGGGTCGCGCACCTGACTATGGCGAGTGAGTCTTCCAATAGGAATAACTGCATACATATGGTATTGAACTCGAAACATTGCTTAAGCGATACGAAGCCACTTACCACTTGGACCAACGCCGTTGGTCGGAAGTGATCTATTATTATTAGTAAGGTGTGAGAACTAAAACACCACAGAACCGAATTAATATTAATTTTTCAAATTTAAAAACTAAATGAAAAAAACCATATTTCGAACTTATATTTTTCTCACTAGTTTTGATACTCAACTTCAATTTTTCAGATGAGCACTCAAATAAAGTTATTATTTCAACTATCTCTTCGGCCATGAGGGTTTCACGTCTAATTAAGTGACCCTATTATTATCAGACAGCAAAGTATCACCTAATTTAATTTGTTTAGGCTGTAACCATTATTCATGATTTGGAGATCCCTGAAATGACATGCTGCACTTACAAGTTACACCTAGCTAACATTTTTCTTTTCGCTGAAATTCGTCGATTTCTTCGGAAGTATAAATTATACGACTTTGTCTTTGTATGTTAAAAAGTCTGACAGAAGAAATGATTGGATAGAACACTGACGTCTTAAAAAATTTTCCACTTGTTTTTTTATTTTAATTATTTCTTTTGTTTTTAGCTTATGGTGGGTTTGGCGAAATGCCAAACTTGAATGAATAATGTTTTCTTCGAAGGCTACTAAATGACAAATAACTTCTGGACCGTTGGTGCAACAAGAACTGGTTGAGTCTCGCTCTGTGAGCTGTATTGACCCGTGATAAACAACCCTCAACTTTGTCCACAAAGTAAACTTAGAAGAAAAGGAAAATTAAATGCATTCTAGAATGATAAGAATGTTTCAGAACTTTGATCAAATAATCAAAAGGATTTAATCCGATTTAGATGTAAAAAATTTATCAATATAATTGTTTTTACTCTATTGATCAATTTTCTTAATCATAGTCTAAATATCATTTACCGTATAATACTTAACTAAGAAAGTGAAATTACCAGATCATATTCCACCAACCACTAATTTAAGTTAAATATTAAAGACCTCTCTTGAAGTTTACATCACTATGACTCATTCATATGAGAAAAAACAAAACAAAATAAAAGCTCAATCCCAAGGGTTCATTCATATTGTTTTAAGTCGCTTTTGTAGTACATCTGTATCAATATATTAAAAAATATATAATCTAATATAACGATAATAATTATTATTATTATGCTAATATCAATAATTCATTTAAACGTTTATGCAGTGAATTTTTTATCTTCTATATTATTCATTTATATACTTACGCACTATTTAAATTTAATGATAAAAACAAGTTAAGAGATCTGCTAAAATTTTGTCCAATTCACTAGGGGTAGAGCCGTTAAAGTGGGTTATAACTTGTGAACCAACCCACTTAACCCACTAATGCGGTGGGTCGAGATTGATAAAATGTTGGCTAATTTAGAAATGGGTTATTTTGACCCGACTCATTTAACCCGTGACCCATGGTGGGTCAACCTAGTTAACCCGCAAGTTAAGTGAGTCAACCCGTTTTTATTTATTTATTTCTAAATTCATTAATGTATAGAGTTGTTTCAAAAAAAATTATTTACTGATCCAACTTATCTAAATAATTTGGTATTTCCTTTGCAGAGTCTATCTAGTCCAAATCCCAAACTTCACGGCTCCAACATGTTCCATCCTCCATATATTACATTCTAAATGTCATTTAGGTTAGCCGTTTGTCTCTTAGTCCTCAAATGTCAAACTCCAATGTTTTGACAAATTCACCACATCTCTTTTCGTCACTCAAGCATTAGTCGTTGTCTCCTGTCGGTCTACTAGTCCCTCATTGCCACCGTCATCCCTTCACTCCTCTACCTTCTCTTCTCTATAACTTCACAGCTTCATCCTTTAGACATTTAGCTTGCTATTCACCTTCTCGGGCGATTTGAATTATGTTTGATTTTTTTGGGAGTGGAATGGAGTAAAGATGCTATGAATGTTTTATTTTGTTTTTACTCCAACACTTCTTTGATATTAAGTTTATTTTGGACTATGTTTTAGTCTTTTATATTATGTTGGAAACCCTTTAATGTTTTTATGTTGAACTTCTGTAATGTTTGGATGTTTTAGATTATGTTGGACAACTTTTAATGTTTTAGATTATGTTATTTTGGATTTACTGTTAATCGATTATGTTGTTAGTTGGATTTAATATGTTTAATTATTTTTTGTTTTATGCTTTTTATATATTTTTTTGACATTTTAAATTAATTTTAGGGTTTTTAAGTTTATTTTTATAATTTTTTTAATTTTATGGTGGGTCAACCCGTTTAACCCACCAACTCGAGTGGGTTGAAAAGGGTTGAAAAATTGTTGGCTTGTTTAAAGGTGGGTCATTTTGAGTCGAATCACTTAGCCCGCAACCCAGGTGGGTTAAACATTGGTGCGTCAGGTTGGCTCATTTAACCCGTATTGACAGCTCTAACTAGGGGTATACAATGAGTTGACCGATCCGCAAACCCAACAAAATTTACCGATCTAAAGTCACTCGAGTCAAGTTGGGTCGATTGGTCGGATAATCGGATGAAATTCGACAATCTGAGCCTTCATAGGGTTGAGTGTTGAGTGTTGAGTGTTGAGTGCAGGGTCGAGTCCCAAACTCGACCCACCCTAACGAACTTAGCTGTTCATTTTTATATAATTAAAAAAAAAGTCCTTACTTACTTAGGTTGAATGATATTAATACGATTTTGTATAAAAGAAAATACGATTTTGTTATAAAAAAAATTACAGACAAAAAAGCTTTAAAAAACCCAAAACACAATCCTAAAAATAGTTCAAAAACAGTCCTAAAACAACTCAAAAACCGCAGACCCAAAAGAAAAAAAAAATGCTCAGTGATCCACCCAACCTGCCCGACCTGACTTCAACTCAAGTCTAGTCAAGTCCACCCCCAAAACCATCCCACCTAATCTTACCAACCCAACGTCAAGTTTGTTGGGCGAGTCAAATATCCCAAAAAAAGCCTTATCTGATTTGCCGTACACCCCTTTCAAATTAGGTCTGAGCTAAATAAGCTTGCCAATATATATTCTTTTAAAAAAATACATACAAGTCAATAATATCATATTTAACAAAAAAAAATAATGTTAACTTTTCAAATTTAAAATACTTTATTAATTAAAAGTTTAAAGTTTGACTTTTTTTAATTGAATATTTATTCTTAAAAAAAACCAACAACTTATTTATTAAATAATTTAACAGGGGATCAATATGAATAAGCCAAAAAAAATTATAGTGGGCTCTTCTAGGTTTTATTTTATTAAGTTTAAACAGTATAAAACTGTAAATAAATAATAGATAAATTAAAAATGGTACGTCACTAAAAATATTAAAGTAAATGGCTGATAATAGTATAATAACAATTATTAAAATTATTGTCTATGTATTTTTTTTAATATATTGACAAACATGCATTACAAAAGAATATAAAATAATATATGTAAAAAAAGTTGGGTGGAGTGTCATTTAAATAAATTTCAATGGTGATTTTTTTTTACTTATTCAATAATTTTGATAACTTTTTCTTATGGTAAATATTATACAATAATTCAACTCAGAATTATGAGTGGTTGCTAGCTTTTCTTCATTTATTCCTCTCTATCTTTATTTAGCTTGTGATATTGGTGGGTTCCACATGCATGAATATGCTTCGTGACCATGATGGGAAGACGGAACCAAAGAGAAAAGTACAGTAACATAATTGGAGTATCAGAAATGCTATAGTTCAGCAATAAAATTGAATAGCATATAAAAATATGTAGGGTGAGGATACATGTAAAGTATAATAATCATGTGAGGTTTATGTGCACTCACGTCATGTTATATTTTTATATGCTGTTTAATTTTGTCGTTCAATTTTATTGTCTAAATATTACCTTGAAGTATTTGCTCGTCTGCTATCTCCTCTCCAAATTTTCCAGATGATTTGCTGATAAAGGAAATTTAATTTCTATAGACACTCCTTTAAGTCAGCAGGATTGGTTTAGTTGTGAAGAGCTCGAGTAGTTAGCATGGAGTAATAAGTTCAAATCTCAATGACACGGGCACATCATAAATTAATGTTTTATGCCAATTATCAGTATGCTAAGTGCCGCTAATTATCATCCAGGGGAAAAAAAGAAAAAAGTGTCACTTCTTCGAATTCTTGGGTTGATTTTAGTTTTGATTCTCATTTGTTCATCCTCTCCGCACTCCTTTACTTACACCCGGTAAGAACTCTCAAATACCACCAAAAAGATTAACAAATTAAGAGAGAAAGAAAATATTTCATGGCCGTATACCACAACAAAAATGCTACATGTAAACACAACATACACGAAGTGTGTAAAAGTAACATGCATATCTAAAGAATATTCGTACGATGCTATTATATATTTATGTAAACTATAGAAGATTGAGTTGACCTTTGGTGGAAGAGCTGCAAGTGGCTGATGGCAAGAGAGAGCTGAGACGAACATGGCTATATCGAGGATCGAGGTTGCTGCTTTGTTTGGCTTCCCTTCTTGTTTGGGAGGCAAAGCCCTTATCCGAGGAGGATAAGAAAAAGAGACCGACAAGAGAGGCTAATAAGAAGAAAGGAGACATTTGAAGGATAATAATAATAATAATAATAAGATAATTAGGCCTATGCCAATTTTTTCTGTACTCAGCAGGCTGTACGACAACTCTCTCTTTCTGTGTCTCGGATCTCTCGGTTTGGTTGACCTTTATAGGCCAATTCATGGGTTCATCCATGGGGGCTGATGTACGCTATCATTTCTTACACGTCATCCATCATTATATAACAAACAACACTGTTTCATTGGGCTTAATTGTCAAAGAATAACTTTATCGGGTAAATAAATTCATGTTGCACTTAATTAATGAATATATTCATTCTCCGTTACTTTCATTTCTTTTAAGAATGACTAATATGGAGCATTAATCTATTTTCTCTATAAAAAGATTAAATTATAACTCCTTAATTGAGTACATCTGCTAGGAAAGTGTACTTTGTACGTATGATAATCATTGATTACGTATAATCAGAGGGTGTATGTACAGATGTATGTAATTTGAGTGTACACAAAGCATTTTTGACTCAATAAATACGCCAGTAAACAAAACTTATCTCCAAAATAAAAAAAAAAATAATGGTGACCGCACTCTATATACTTTTCGTCAGGAGTGTGTGTTTGTGCTGCAACTCACATAAAGTAAGGCAAAGTGATGCCTTTAAATATAAGTCCACTAAGAATTGTTTATCATGCTAAACGAGGATGTTAGGACTGAATCCTAATTTGAAATGAAAAACAAATCTCCAAATATTTTTTTTATTTTCCCCTCATCATGGATGGATATTTTTTTCAGAAGGATTTTACTGTTTTCTTCTCAACAGAGAGAAAAAATTAATGATTTTAGGAGTAAGTCAACTAAATTAACAGATTCTCTAACTGAGACGCTCTATTTGCACATCTTTCTCGTAATCATCATTCACCACAGTAGGAGGCTTCTCAGTTTTCTTTGGGTCTTCAATAATCTGGTCGTCGAGAAATATTACATCTCAATTTTTAACAATTATCCCATCAACAAGATCCTATTATCTGTAGGTAAAATCTTTATGACCATAACCCAAGAATATACACGGTTTAGAATTAGTATCAAGTTTGAATTCATCATCTCTTAGAATGTGAATAAATTTCTTGAAGTCAAACACCTTACTTTTCGTCAGGCGTGTGCGTTTGTGTTGCAACTCACATAAAGTAAGGCAATGTGATGCCTTTAAATATAAGTCCACTAAGAATTGTTTATCATGCTAAAGGAGGATTTTAGGACTGAATCCTAATTTGAAATAAAAAAACAAATCTCCAAATAGTTTTTATTTTCCCCTCGTAATGGATGGATTTTTTTTAGAAGGATTTCACTGTCTTCTTTTCAACTAAGATAAAATCAATGATTTTAGGAGTGAGTCAACTAGATTAATAGACTCTCCAACTAAGTCACTCTGATTATCTGTTTGCACATCTTTCTCGTAATCATCATTCATCATCGTAATCATCATTCATCATAGTAGGAGGCTTCTAAATTTTCTTTGGGTCTTCAATAATCTGGTTGTCGAGAAATATTACATCTCGATTTCTAACAATTATCCTGTCAACAAGATCCTATTATTTGTAGGTAAAATCTTCATGACCATAACCCAAGAATATATGCAATTTGGAATTAGTATCAAGTTTGGATTCGTCATCTTTTGGAATGTGAATAAATTTCTTGCAGCCAAATATTCTCAAGTGATTATATGAAATATCTTTCTCTATCCAAACCCTTTGTGGAATATGTCCATCAAGAGAACCTGAAGGAGGAAGGTTGATTAAATCGACTGTGGTTTTCATCCCTTTACCCTAAAAGGCCTCAGACAAATTATCATGAGAAAGCATACAACGAATCTTGTCACAAATAATGTGATTCATTCTCTCTACTACTCCAATTGTGTTGACGTGTCTTTAGAAAGGTTTCCTCAACCCTAATACCTTGTTCTTTACAATCATCTTCAAGTGAACCCCTTGTATTCACCACCATTATCTGTTCGGACACATTTCAATCTTCTATCGTTTCTCTTTCAACACTTTCTTGGAAGCGTTTGAAGATATTGAACATTTGACTTTCAAATTTCAAAATAAAAGCCGAAATTTTTTTAGAGTGGTCACCAATTAAAGTAACAAAATACTTGGCACTAACATTGGTTTAGCATCCATAGAACAAAGATCAATATGAACAAGATTTAAAATATGACATTCCCGTTTAGGAGGTAAATTATGAAAAACTACTCTATGATGCATACTAGAAAAACAATAAGTACAACTAAGAGACATACCATTAATGGGGAGGAGTTTCTTTCTGGAAAGGATACCAAGTCCCTTTTCACTTAAATGACCAAGAAGCATATGTCATAATTGTGTAGAGGAAACAGAAATTGCATTTACTTCTCATTTGCAAAAATTTTCTGGCATGCTGTAAAGAGTGCTGATCTTCTAAGCTCTCACCACTACCAAGGATCCTTTAGTGAGCTTACATTTACCTCCACTAAAGTAGGTTGCATAACCCTCACTATCTAATACTCCAGTAAAGATCAAGTTAAGACTAATATCTGGAATGTGTATGACGTTCCTTAAAAATAGCTTTCATCCGATGGTGGTTTCTAAACAAATATCTCTAATACCAGCAATCTTGCATAACCCTATATTTCCCATTCTCACTATGTCTTCCTTTATAGGAGTATAAGTTGTAAAAATTTACACTTAGGTGAGACATGATACGAGAAAGCAAAATCAACTACCCATGTAGTATCTTAGCATTCAAGAAAGTCTCAAATGTTGTCACAAACAATTAAAACACCATTCAATACAGTTGTAGCAGTTTCTGGTTCACTCTACTTGTCTTCATCTCTTTCACTTGATTCTCTTCTCTGGATCTTGCAAAAGTTTTCAATGTGACATTTCTTGCCATAAAAATCACATTTATAAGTCTTCTTCCTTGACTCAGATCTTCCTCACAATTTGTCGTGGCTGTCATGGGAAACTTTAAATGTGCTTGTCCCTCCATGTCTCTGAAATAAGAGTTGATGATTGAGTGAAATTATTGATACCCTGTTCTTTTCATCGGATTTCTTTACTCATCATACTATTCGTTACCATGGTCATACTGATCTTCCCATTTGGGGCCGAATTACTCAGAGAGACTACTAGAGTATCTCAACTATCATGTAAGGAGCTCAACAAAATCAGAGCTTGCAATTCATCATCAAGAGACATGGTCATGGTAGACAATTGGTTTTTGATGCCTAGAAAATTACTCAGATGCTTTGCCACAAAAGTGTCTTCTTGTTACTTAATATTTACAAGCTTTCGAATTTTAAAAAAAAAAATATTTTGCGTTGTCTTTTTCTCATTAAGAGTTGCCAATTTTGTCCACGAAGTCTTAACATTTGTTTTTGAACTAATATGCTGAAAAACGTTATTGTCGACACATTGTCAAATCAACCCAATGGTCTTCCGATTCATCTTTTCTCAATCTACAAATTAATTTCAAAGATAAAAAATGGCACCTTAAATTACATTTTTCTCAATTTATCACAAAAAAAAATGATAATGTGCAAAATATATTAATTAAGCATTAAAAACATATATTTTTAGGATGCATTGTTTAATTATAGAATAATCTTTGTAATTTTGAGGATATTGTGTTCATGCATATCTGCCTTGAAGATTCACACACCATGCTTCTCCCAAGCCAATCTAAGTTTTCTTCGCTCAATTCACCCTTGACAATTAGAGTTTCCTAACGAGGCTCACTATCTAGTCTTGTATTTGTACCAGTCCCTGGTGGGTTTCCTTTAATCATCCATGCTAGTTGAGAGTTCACATTTCTATTCATCCGTTCCTGATTTCTTACCCTGGCATTTGCCCCCCATAGCAACTCCATTGAGTTTGGAAGGTTATCAATGCATGTTCTCTCCGGTGGTTTCTTACCTACCCTATGAAAGTAAATACCTCATGCTATTTAATTAATTTATTTTTAATCATTTTTATAATTAAATTCATCGATTTATGTTATTACTTCATATTTTATTTGATTGTAATAAACTTTTCATTAGTCAAATTATTGAAAAAACCAACTTATAAGAGGTATATAGATTTGCAGACCATTTGAGCTTACGATGCACCTCTCTACAAACATTATATTAAAAAATATTAATTTATCACATTAGATCATGTAATTTATCAATATGTCACATTAGATCCAGAAACGATAACAAGATCGAATCGATAAATTTAGTTATAAAAATTATAAAAATAAATTAATTAAGTAACATGGGATATTTACCCTATGGAGTAAGTGAGCGGCTACCGTCTCCTCCCTCCTTGCAACTCCATTTGTCTAAATTCAGAATCACGCACAACTTCCATTGTTTCTTCTTATGTTTCTTACTAAAAAGGCAGACATCCTAAGATGGCTCGACCATATATTTTTTGCTTCTTTAATTCTAAGATAAGAGAGAGGTCGCGCTTAATTATGTTAAAAAAAACGCAATGTTATGTGACGGGTCATGAGACTAAAGGGCCCATGTATCTAGAGCCAAGGGTGTTGCTTGTCATCATTCATATGAAAATATTGTATGACCGGCCAGCAACTTGGCAGCATTCTCTTCTGAATGGCCTCATGGGCAAAGATGGTGGACCTCAGCCTACCCCATTCGTACTTTGTTGTTGTGATTGGAATCTTGCTTCGTTGTGGACCACAATTAGTCACTGGTTGGTTGGTTCGGTGAATTAGCCGGAATCTTTTGCTAGAGAAAATATCAAGAAAAATGATACATCCTCTCATTAAATTTTATGAATTTCACTGCATATCAAATGAAATGGACCGACGAGAGTTGGTCCAAGTGGTAAGCGGTCTGATATCGCTAAAGCAAGGCCCCGAGTTTGAGACTATGTGCATGCAGTTATCCCCTCAGGTGCGAGACCCGGGTCGACCTAGATTGGTTAAGGTTAAGCCTTGGATACCGAATAGGCAACCTAAAAGAAAATGAAATGGATATTAATATTTTTCAAGCTGTGAAAATATCGAGCAGTGAGCACGTAAATCAAGTGACATAAGGTTGTTTTAGCTTAACTAAAAGCCTTGGATTAAGTATGCTGCTACGATTTCTAGGAAGATATATTTTTAATAAATATAATAATATGATTGTGATATCGTTGGTTGTAGGCTTGGATATGATTGCACACACTATCTTGGAGAAGTGGAAGAAAGCTGGAATCTAACACAAACACACATATACAAAAGAGGGATTTATAGTTACCTCTGTCATTTCTAGGGGGTCCATTAATTTGTGTTTTCTTGTTAATTCCATAATAATATGTCTTCGACATCAGTCCCTTTTCCCACAAAGCGACTCCAAAGTCCGAAAGGAAACTAATCAGTGAAGCAATCAAATAATCAAAAATGGTTTGACCGGGGGTTTAAACGAGACGAAAGCAACAAATTTCTTATGAGAGAACCATCGTCGCATTATTGTGGCGTGATGATAGTAAGAACAGATGAAGAAGAATTCCTATGGCTAGCCACCGCACGCCATAAAAGGATTGATTTTTTTTTATTCTATTTTATTTTACTCCGGAAATTATATTGGTGTCACTGATGTTTGAATTTAGAATCTCATGTATATTGCCTAAACCTTCCATCACTCAAGGTTGTCAAACTCGGGAGTTTAAATAAACTCGTGAAGTCTCGACAAACTCAAATCATAAACTCGACTTGTAAGAGTTTATTTACGTAAAAAAAAATATGTTATAAGCAATAAAATTAGGAACTAAACATGACTAAATGTTGTATTTATAATTATCATTGAATAATGTGAAATTTAAAATAAAATAAATGAAGGAAAATATTATAAAATATACATTAATGTGTGACATTTAATTGTTATGTGGCACTTTATTTTGTACGCGTATTACTTTATAATTTTATAAAACATAGCTCAATTATGATAAATATGTAAAATTAACTTAATAAACTCAATAGATATTGTCTAACATTAATAAAGTCATATGTATATTTTGAGGTAAACTCGTAGGTAGATTTTAACGTTTAAACTCACTAGTGGAATCGAGAGTTTACTTAAACACATAAGAGTACTAATGAACATTACACAACTCCGAAAAATTATAAAACATAGTGAATAACTTATATCAAAGAAGAATGTTATCATGTATGCTCTCCATAACGTCTTAAGAAAAAAGAATGAATACAAACAAAAAAAAGCAAAAATGAAGAAATAAAATGAGAAATAAAAAAAGAACAAGAAAAGAGTAACAGAGAAGAAGAAAATGTGCAAAATAAAAAATAAATGGAGGTTATAAGTAAAAAAAATTGAAAAAAATAAAATAAAGATAGAGTGTTGAAAAAGAGAGGGAAAAATGAAAAAGAGGAAGAAGAATAAGAGAAGAAGAGCACGAAAGTGAGGAAGAGTGGGAAAGAGGAGAGAGAAAATTCACATTTAAAGTGGTTAGATGTAATTGCACAATTTTTTGTTATACACCGAGCATTTCTCTATCCTAATTAGCCAAATATCTATTCCTATCAATTTTCCATTAGTTCCTTAATTGTCTCACTGACGGACAATGTTGTCGTGACCGTTGAAGAAGCCAAAACAACGTTGTTTAGGCATCCGATACTTTTTTATTTTCTAGAACATTAGTTACGGTTAAACCATGATTACTTTTTAAAAAATAATCAACACTACATCAACCTTAGCCACAGTTAAACCGTGACAATTTTCTTTTAAATTTTTTTACATTAGATTTTATTTTAATTTTTTTGGAACATTAGTTACAGTTAAATAGTAGCTAACATTTTTTTTTAAGAAGAATTATCATTATAGTCACGCCAACACTATTAGTTAGTGGTAATTAGGGGACTAACATGAGACTAAATTGATTAACATTTAATAAATACAAGACCAAATTAAATATTTTTAAAAGTAAAAAATGCTACATGTACACTCAATTTTATACACCCATACATACACCATTAATAATGCACAAACTTTATTCTCGTGAGTGCACAAACATCATAAACTTATAGACGGTATTCTCAATTATACTTAATTAAGTGCACAAACATTACAGACATTAAAACACAAACTTTATGTATATAAGAATAAGGTGTATGTATGATGTATAATTTTTGGTGTACGCGTAACAGGACTCTTTTAGAAGTATACAAGCAAAGTGATTTTTCTGATATAATTACGGGATCAAATTAAAATTTTGCCGTGAGAAGGTATCTAAGTTCAAGACTCTCTTCGGCATTTGAATCAGCACGGTTGCTATCATCATCGTATCGTCCAAGACAATTATGTCGCTGTCATTGCGACGCGAAACTCTTAATTATAAGTTCTGTTGATTTTTATTTTACCAATCTTCAGCCTCATAAAGCCAATGAAGCGATGAACTATCAACTATTTCCAGTTCGCATCCATAGCCACAGGACAGAATGTGGAAATAGATTCTTCAAAAAAAAGCCTTGTCCATGTTGCTTGGGACAACGAGCTTTGCACAAGACAAGCAGATAACCACGCGATCACTTCAAAGGTTGCGTGTCTTGCAAGTTTGTGGAGCCTCTTTGCTTTCCCAACAATTTAAAGAAGCAGCTTAAGCCATCGTTGTCCCCAGCGAGGGCCATTATTACATAACAAACGACCATGACATTTTCTACTAATAATGATGTTGATATTTAAGCAGCAATCAAGCCTAAATTATCATTCGAGAGCTGTTATTGGCATGGTTATTAAATTCTCTCGAGTTAACTCGTGAATTCTTACGAGTTTACGATTTTATTACACAAGACGAGTTAACACTTATGTAAACTCTTTTTTGGTAAACATGTACGTGTTTAAGTAAACTCTTGATTCTACTAGCGAGTGTACGAGCTAAAATCTATCTACGAGTTTACGACTTTACCTCAAAATGTACAAATTTTGTAACTTTGTTAGATACTTACCTAAATTTGTTTATATTAGATAATATATATTGAGTTTATTTAGATAATGTCATATATTTATCATAATTGAATTATTTGTTATTGAACTATAAAATAATATCGATAACGAATAAAATATAACATATCCACTAAGTGTTATGCATTAAAGTGTGTTTTATGATATTTCTTTCATTAATTTAATTTAAATTTAACATTATTTAATTTTAATTATAAATACAATATTTAATCAAGTTTAACTCCTAATTATATTACTTATAACATATTTTTTTATGTATATAAACTCATATGAGTTTACGAGTCGAGTTTACTGAGACTCCACTAGTTTACTTAAACTCTTGAATTTGACAACCTTAGTTATTGGTCACACCAATGCGTTGCAGCCTGCCCTACCTCCCTGTCCTAAACGAGGCAATTGATACTTCATAACAAAAACAGCAGCACATTGAAGTAACAGCATTATAGTATATTGAAGGCACTGTAATATGCGACCACATAAAGAACTGAGCCATGCCTAAGAATGGCTCAGGCAGAATTACCTTTAGTTAGTGGGAGAAAACCTGTGGTTTCAACCAAAAATAAAATAAAATAAAATAAAAAACACAAAGAACTGACCATAAATAAATCCTGACTAAAACTTGAGCCATCTCTTCTCCTTTTCTTTGCTAGCAATTGCGTTTGACGCAGTGGCATGAGTTGCTTCGGCCTCGGCTAAAGCCTTGCGGGTTTCGACTAGTTTTCTCATGGCAGCCTCGTAAACAACCTTCTCTTTTCTGTTTATGTTCGCCATTTCTTCGAGCTTTTCAACCCTCAACTTCAAATCCTTCACCTCCTCCTCGTACGCGATCAACCCCCGCCTGTCCGCCTTTCTACCTTCCCCGGAATCTTTACTTTTCTTCTTCACTGATCCACCACCACTTAACGCTTCGCCGTGTGTTGCCAGCTGATTATTTATTAGCGTGAAGACATCTGGGGCTGATTCTTCGTCCTCTTTTGCCGCTCGAACTGCTTCTGCAAATTTCCTATCGCGTTTTCTCTTGCCTCCTCTGCTCCGTTTCTTCCTCCCTTGCTTCTCTATGCTCCCTCCTCCTTTCTGAGACTCAAGCGCATGATCTAAGGATTGCTTCGGCGGAAGGACCTTCACCGGTATTGGATCTAACATTCCCTGACCAGTTAGACCTAAACCCATGCCTTCTCGGTAACCCATATTAGCCATCATTTTGGAAGCTACACCTCTAGTGTGGTTCTCCCACTTGGCAAATATGGCAGTGTCGGTCTGAATGCCCCTTTGTAGGTTGGTACTATCCAGAAATCCTAAACCTTGTGGTTCCTCTTCCTCATAGTCACTAGAATCAGATTGCTCTAAGCTGGAATCACTCTCTGCATCACTCCCTTCTGCATACTCAGACAATGCCATTTCTTCAGCCCCAAGCTTCGAAGAACTTCCATCATCTCGGAAAACAACTTGTCCAACTCCAGCTTCTTCATCCCAGGACTCAAGCTCAGCTTCCTTCCAAATGCCTGCATTAGCGTTGGACTTCGAGACCGCCCATATACTCGACCCCATGAGGGACGCCTTCCATATTGTTGGGACATATTTCTTCAGGGATGACAATTGAACATCAACTCCTGCAAATGCAAATTGTATGAGCACTATAATTAAAATAATAATTAAAAAAAAAAATCAAACAAAATCTAGAGAAACAGATGGTATAAAATAAGCTCATGGTAGGGAGGGAGGGATGAAGGGATTACACAGTTTCTAATTCTAACCCATCACTTCCAAACTACAAAAGTTGAGGGAAAAGGATTTAGCTATACTAAGTCTACGACACTGAGTGCATAAAAGAGTACATTTAAGACTACTCAAAAGTAGAAGCAGAAGCTCCCTATTTGCTAATTAAAAAGGAAAAAAAAACCTAGAAAACTTACTATATTTTGTTTTGCTTTATTTGAGAATTTTATCCAAACAGGATACAACAAACTTGAGAAGTATTATTTTAACTCAGAAAACACCTATTCTTCCCCCC
>QANU01065792.1:65202-79936 GCA_003254905.1 Nissolia schottii | reverse complement strand
CCCCCCCCCCCCTTCTAAAAGGTATTTTTCACATAAAAGAAACACAAACAAACGCACCCTTTTTCTTTTTTCCTTTCTTGGCATCATCCCCAATGTTTTTGTCTGTATCTTAAAGTGTGCACTAAAAAACTTAGTAAAGTATATGGAAGTAATTCGATGAATGGAAGGTGAAAGAACTACACTCAATATGCCATAATGATTGAATCATAAAGGTAGTGCCGAGCACAAGGTCCACAATGAATCTAAATGAAATATAGGTGTAGATAGGAATAATTATTCATCCTCGATAGATGAAAGTACAGGGCACCTATAAATTTTAAGATGTCATACAAAATCTATATCTTTATGGTTAAACATCATAATGTAAAAGAACGCAATTAATAGAAAAATGATTTTTCCCTTAATATGCTGAATTGCTGATTGCTCAAAGTTATGCGTAGCGTTCAAGTTATTAAACTTGGATAACCAAACTACTCAAATGAACTGGCTCCAAACACTGAACAAAGACTTTCACTCAACAACTTCTCGGGGATACCATGGTTGAAATGCCCATCGAATATCCACACTTGAAAGGGCATGTACCACCATAGTTTAGTGTCAAAGTTAATTATAAATATAGAAATCAATTTGCTTTCAACTCTATCCATTACTCTTCAATTTGTTCAATAACAGCAGCTTACCATGTGACAGGCGACAGTTAGTACCAAATCGACATCGTTGTTGTAAAAAGAACTTGCACATCTGCACTTGGGTGTTTCCGCATTAGTAAATGACATGAAAATCAACCATGATTTTATTGAATAATTTGAACCTAAATTTTGAGGAACAATAGTGCTAACACGCACTTCAAATAAGTAGCAATTCCAAATACTTCAGACACACACACACTATATATATATTATAAATACATTGTTCAAGCAGAACCGTCTTTTTTGAGTTTCATAATGCAAGGCAATAATTGGCGGCTGAGATTACTATGAAATCCTTACGATGACTTGTAATTAGAATGATGAGATCAGGATAAAAAGTGGGGACAGAAAGAGAAAAGAGACACATTACAGGGCTCTTTAACTTCAAATCGTTGGCTCGTGTTGATTGTTAGCAGTACCGCATATTCTCATTCTTCTGATTATGCAGGGCTAAATGTTTATCTGTCTGGTGGAGTTAACAGGGGGCTCTTGGCTTCATGTGCATCTTGTGTCTATTTGACACTATGGCTTAAGAAAAAGTACACTACAATTGGTGGGATGTGGAAAGTAGTAGGGTATCAGGTGAGTGGGTGTAACTCAATCCCAAAAGCTAGATCGCTAGCTCAAGCGGGAAGTGAATTCCCTTCCTCTTATAAAGGTTATCTAGGTCATGTCTTTAAACAAAGTGGGACTCTACTAACACACGTCCCTCACACCCAGGATTGAACATCTGGACGTAAAGTTTGCATGATTGGACATATGCGAGTGGCTCAATACCAATCTTAGGAATAAGCTCCAACACCATCTTGAATTTGTAGGAAGATAAAAGAGGAGTGTAAAGAGCCAAATATGTGTAGAGAAAAAATATTTAGTTCAATACTTGAGTTCTTCGCTACCCATCAGCACTGTATATATAATGGGAAAATAATACAGTTTACATGTTCAAGAGCAGTAAATAAAGACAAACTACTTCCCATGACAACTATTATTCCAATGCATTGACTACCACCTCTTTCAATGTAATACTAATCACACGGCTGAAGACATTTTGCCCCATTTTATTGTCAAAAACATCAAATCAAGGACAATGTCTAGCATGATAGTAGCACATTCTAGCATAGTTGCTAGAAACAACGCATTGGAATTTTGAAAAAGTAGGAAAATCCATCCATTTTAAAGAAAACTTGGCAAGTTTTCTTGTCATGGTTTTTCAATATTTGAATTCACTCAAAAGCTGGAAGATATTGCCTGTATTAGGGTGACACGGTAAACATATCTTTGCAGCAAAATATTTCTTCCTAACTATGACAATATATCTAATCCCCTCTTTAATTTTTTATTTTTAATTTTTATTTTTCTTTTGGGTGTGGGTGGGGAGATTTAGGGGGTACTGGAAACAGCATATATTACCACATTTAAAAAGTTTTGATAAAAAGTTGCTACATTTAAATATAGTGGATTACTCCGGTACCCCATCAAATTCAAGGGTATTGGTACCCTATGATTATCTATGGCCAAAAATCAGTCATTTGTCCCATTAACTCTAAATACTTATTATTTTAAACTTGAAAGTAAATCATGACCATTGAAATATAAAGAGGTATCGATAAACTTGTAAAAACATGAGTACCGAAGGAAGAACCTTAAATAAATACAAGGAAAATGGAAATACATTTGATATCCATCATATGCCCGCATTGTTTAATTTCCTCATTTATTAGTCAAATTTGATCTAAAATCTGGCACAACTATGGAGAAAAAGTTGTACACTTTATAAGCGAAATGTTACTATTTGAAATCCCTTATTTTCTTATAATTAGTAATATACCTTTTGTCACCAGAATAAAAGAGAAAATGACAACTTTTGAGCCAAGAGAATCATACATACCAGCATATTCTCAGATGTAGGAGTAAGGAACGAAATCTTTGCTGCTGAATTATCCAACTGCATCACTTGACCATTGTACCATCGCCCATCTTTGTGACGGAATCTACATTTAGATCCAACAGAATACCAATTTTCCTCCAGTTGCTCTGGTTTAACATCTGTGGGGTCAAGAGGCTCTACTTTCTCTTCTTCAGTAAAAATGTTAGTACTGTGCAGCACTGAATCTGCTTCCTGTAATAATCGTGCTCGTTTAAGGTGAAGTAGTCCTTCCTCTGCATCCTTAATTGCCCCAACAAGTTCCTCATGAACCTGAGATAAACAATTTTAGGAAAATTAGCCTCAGAAACTTTAGAATTAGATTGGCTGTCACAATTCCCTGGACACTAGCTCAGGACAATATTTCACTACAAATGATAGATGGTTTTTCATATTGCTTATACATCTCAAGAGATTTAAAATAATAAATGAAATTTAAATGGCTTGTTTACAAATATGACTAATGATAGGAAACAGTGGTGTTGCACTGTTGCTTGATCTATTTGCTATGTAGCCCACCCCACCTAGCGAGGAGAAGCTTGACCGTTATTGACTTGTTGCTGTTATGTGGTTGCACTAAAGCCTTAAAGGAACCATTTGTGTCATGAACAAACCATAACGAACTTGCTGCTAAGAGCCCAAAATATCGAAAACTAGTTAATGTTTAGACATTCAAACTGTTTTACCCGTTTAGCATAAGTTAGAAAGTTAGATAACCGAGGCCTTTGAGATTTTTCATAGTCATCAATATCCTTCATCATTAAGGCACAAAAAGCATGCCTACCCTAAACCAGAAACGTGTGTGCCTCACTGAAAGGGCAGGGGCAGTGCCTCAACCAACAAGAGGCACCGGCCCCCATCTAGCAGCTCTCCTTGGTTCCTACTATTCCAACATAATTATGACTTAAGTCTAAACATTAAAGGCTCTCTGCTCTTATTGAGTTACATATGACCAAACTAACAGACATTACACAACACAGAAATAATTGTACATATTGCCACCGAAAAGCCAGCATACAGCAACGCAAATGCATTTTCCAAGCTACAGTGTCAAAAGTTTGAAAATGCATTAGCCAAAGGAACCTTGTCCCCAAAAATGCCAGACACAGAAAATTAAATCAGGTTCCAGGAATGGCAGGATGTGAGGGTCTTATCAAAGATTGGAGCAGAAAGTGGATGAGGGGATTTACGACAAAGATTGGAAATTGCTCTGCTTTCATGGCTGAGCTATGGCCTACAGGGCATAAACATTGGTCTCAAAGTGGCCTCAAAGCTGAGGCATCGGAAGGTGATTGTAGAGAGGACTCGAGTTCTGTTATTGATCTTCTCAACAGCAATAGACAGCACTATTGAAGGCACCAAGGCCTTCATCTAAGAATACTGAACCGGCTTTAAAAGGGTATGGGATATATCTCTTCGCCATATCTACAAAGAAGGGAGGGGAATAGAAGCAAAGATAAATTCGCCAACCTTGGTATTAACTCAAGCTATAGCACTACCATATGGAGCAATCCACCAGATGAAAAGTGGGAACTTTTGCTCAGTGATGCTTCAGGGCAAGGATAACTATGTGCCATCTAGTATGTGATTCTGTTAAACTCTTTTGGGCCTCAGCCCCCTAATGTGCCCAATAAAGTAATAACTGACTCCAAAACCCTCCAATCCAATCAAATCATTATGATATTCTCCAATTATCCACAACCACAACATATAAATCTATGAAACACCAAGAGATTTAATGAAACATCGCACAATTTGTTTCAAGGACACTAAAGCTAAATACGTAAAGGATTTCAAATAGAAATAATACACAAGGTAAATTCCCAGATACAAGTAAACCTAAAAATTGTATATACCCATCAACCATTATAAGCTGAAGAATAAAAAACATCTAGAAAATATGTAAAAAAAATACTGAAATTCTACATTAGGGCTGCATTTCATTCAGAAAGTTTCAAGCAGAAAAATGGAAAAATGCCCATGTGCCAATATCACCGAATCCAAAAATTCCAAACAAAATTAAGAACGCAATGAAACAAAAAAAAAATGGAATTCGAAGAAACCCATTAATGGTAAGTGGTTGTCGAAGAAGAATAAAATTTGATTTTGTTTCCATTGAAGGGTGAAGAAAGTTTTCCAGGGATGGTACCGCGAGAAGCTCGGGGTTGGACGGCTCGGAGAGAAGAGCTTCATCGACAGCAGAGAGAGAATCCCTTTGCTCTTGCAATTGAAGCTCCAGTTGCTTCTCCAGAACCCTCTCTTCTTCGCTACCCATTGCCTATTCCACCGCACAGAAACCACCACACACACAGGCCTTTCTCTCTTCCTTCAATATTACTCTCCGAGATTGTTTTCAATTTCAGTGTTTCTGGCAAAAACTGAATAAATAAATAAATATATATGTATATATATATATGGCCCAAACACTTTGAAAACATGAGCATTTTTCATTTTGCGGAGTTAAAACATGATTGACTTTGTTGACCGACAGCGGAAATAACCGTAATAATGATGAATATAATAACATAACATTAATGTATAATAATCTCAAATACAGTCTAGAATGGTTTCCATATTACTGGATCATAGTCATACAGAGAGGTCATAGGGTACCTAGCATGACTAGAACACTAAGGTATATACAAAGCACTACTAGAAATAAAATGAACGGGAACGGTATGAACATTTTACTAACGGGGGGTTGGTCCAAGTGGTAAGGGACTTGGTATCGCTTAAGTAAGGTCCCGAGTTCGAGACCTTGTGTATGCAGTTATTCCCGCTGGTGATCATCCTGATGTCTTGGAGGCAGGCGTATAAGTGTGGTAGCCACTTAGCGAGTGATAACTTTCTAATTAGAGTTCTTTTTACTTGGTAATTCATGTAGTTATTAGGCATTTTAGTTACATAGTAGGTTGCATTTTCATGCATTCATGTAGAATTTAGTTTAGGTTGCATAAACTAACCTTTAACCATATTTAGGTAGAAATAAGGAGTTGAGTGTTTTTTAGGTACTAAGTGACTATTGGAGGAAGCCATGAAGATTGGGAAAGCTTTGGAGCCAAGAAGAGTCAAGAAATATGAAATGTTAAGGTTCTAGAAGCACTCGAGCATAGCTCGTAGCACTCAAGACCATAGTGAGCATGCCAAATTGGGCTCTGCGATTTTACAAGGGCCACTCGAGCAGCACGTTTGTGCGCTCGAGTGGGCGAACTTCGTTGCTAAAAAAAATAAATATTTCTAAACCCTCACAGCTCCTCTATAAATAGAACCCCAAGTGTTTTGCCCAAAATGGGCAAGAGGTGCGATTTGGAGAGAATAGACAACCCTAGGAGAGCTAGAAGATGCAAGAAAACTTCATTGATCATTCTGATCACTCTTGAGGTTCTCCGATTATAATTCTCCTATGTATTCCTTTCTTTTCTATACAATCATTGTATTCTCTTTTCCCTCAATGAACTAATTCTCTCTAGTTAGTGCATGGACAGAAGTTCTCCATTGAATCATGTTGTAGTACTGTTTTGCTATCCAATTAAGGTTTGTTTTATATTAACGTTTGTCTTTCTATTTTCATTGTAATGTTTATGTGCTTGATCACCATATGAATGTTTGGTATCCTTGCTTGAGACTCGAGAGAGAGATAATGAGATAGGACTAGGTTAGATAAACCATAAGTTGAGTGAATCACTAAGAGGGATTACCGCGATCTGTGTGGTCATGTGTAGGACCGATAAAATTGGGCATCCAACCTTAGAATAGGTTTAGACCTCCTGAGAGATTAGTGTGGCCGATCTTGACTAAGAGGGTCACTTGATCATTGAGAGAGGCAAATGACCATTAACCTTGACTATTAATCACTAATGCAAACCATAATTGGGTAGGATAACAATTAGCAACATAATCTGGAGTAACGAAAGTCATGTGTCCTAATGTCTTTTCCCATATTATTCTTCAATTATATTTAATTGTGTTTTTTAATTGCTTTATATTATTTTCTTGATTAATTCCAAAAAAAAACCCAAAAATAACTTCTCAAACAACTAAGAGTATTTGCATTTGCAAAATAACGTAGTTACTCAATCCTCGAGGGCACGACAACCCAAGTCCTAAAAAGGCCTCACTATTACTTGTTGTGACTAGTGCACTTGTTAGCATTAAGTGCATCAATGAGTTAGTGAGGCTCCTCAGCGACGTCTTTAGGAAGCTCATCCTTTTGCTCGTCCATCTCAATCTCATCCTCATCCTCCATCTCGGCAAGTGCTAGCGATGGAACCTGTCCCCATGGGTGGCCTATGATTAAAAGAAAATAAAAAGACAGATAAGGGTGTAGACCTCCACCTCTACCATGCCAATTTAGGGGTTAACATCCCAGCTGATCTCTGGCACTCCATGTTGCAGCAAAAAAAGGGAGCTATTGCACCATCTAACAATGATACAAAAGCATGTAAGGGTAAGAAAACTAGTTTTCCTTATAAGGTTGTGCACTAAGTTGCATCACGAATTTATTAGTCATCTCAGTAAGTATTATGAAATTGTTATAGCATACATTAATTCATTTCATATATCAATTCAAAAATGGTTTCCAAAGTGATTACAGGGTTCTACAATATATTGCTTACTAAACAATCATACACCACATGGCTCATAAAAAATGAACAGTCGAAATATCAATCATCATTTGTTGTAGCATTCAGTGCCTACTAGGTATGACTCCCTAATACATTATGGTATTTATTATATTGGATATGAGCTCATTCATTTGACTGTCGTCACCCTTTCTTTTCATTTGAACCAATCCCTTCACTAGTCGGGGGTAACCTAATTGTTCTTTTGCTAATGTATCATTAAGTATGTTTAATTACGTGTTATGTCAGGGTGCCTCAAATGAGGTCTTTAAATTTTCTTTGATGTATTATGCAACCGCTTATAGGCATAGATATAATATAAATAGATTCATAACATTGGACAATCATAAATTCAGAATCATAATCAATCTATAACTCACATATTCAATCCATATTAAGTATCATTCATTCATAGGCATATTCATAGAAATTAGTTTGTAACCTTGCGAGTAAGAGCATTGTGAGCCCCATGTACATTTAAAGATGTAATTCATATAGTCACTGAATGGGATGAAATTGGGCTCTAAGTCGTAAAATCTTTATTTTTAGCTTTCTGGACTCTCTAGTAATGGATTACATGAATGTGTAATCGATTACCATGTTTTAAAGCCTGGTAATCGAATACATATTCGTGTAATCAATTACACAATGCTTTTTAGAGCTCCAAAGAACTTTTGGTCATGTTTTAATTGATTACCAACATGTCTAAAATGTGTTCTGTACAATTTTTGACACTTTTGGTTGTTTTAATACATCCTTATCCTATTCTAGAATTTCACAAATCATTTTTCTAGCATTCTTACACTCAAAAAACACATTTTACTCAAAATTATCATAAATTTAGATCTAAGGCTTATTTCTTTCAAAAACACCCTTGTTGCTTCAAATCCAAATATAAAATGTCAAATCATGTTTTCTCTCAAAACCAAGTTTCAAAACAGAACCTAAGGGACTTGGTCTACTTCATTTAACAATAGTTTGACATTTGGTGAATTAGATCTTGGTGATCATGGATAAAAATGCACTTACAAAGCAAAAATGGGTCTTCATAAAAATATGGCTCAATGATAAAATTTTTGGCTTTGGTTTGAACACAAAATAGTTTCTAGACATCCATAGGAACATGATTTAATCCACGAAATGCTTGAAAGACTCCGATCTAATATAAATAAGTTTTGTAAGTTATAAACACATATATATCAAGAACATGAACATAATCATAATTTTCACAAATATGGCTTGGTTTGATCATGGAGTTGGATCACATAGTCATTTCCATATTTCCATGATGATTTCATAACAAAAAAAATTAAAGAGAAGATTCACCTAAGTGAAAGTAGCTTTAAAAAGGTTACTTGTGGGTGAAATGGGGTTGTTTGGGTGTTCAATCTTTATAAACAAAGGGAGAGATGATTCTCTGTCTTCTTGGCCAAGTAATCTTAGTTTTTGGGTGGGGAATGAGAGTGTTTCTTGATGCTTTCTAGTCTTAGGAAGATGAAGGTGAGTAGAGAAAAGAACAAAGGTTTCTCATAGACTTGAAAATGTGTGTTTTTTGTGTAAGGTTTATATAGATGATGATGGAGATTAGAGAAAGTGGGAGAGAGAAAGAGAAAATTGTGGGAGAGGTATAAGAAGGGATGGTAATGGGTTGTTCTTTGTCACCTTGTGTGAGTTGGTGAGTGAGGTAAGCATTGGTGAGTCATATTATCATATTTAGTGGCTACAAATGCTTATGTCACGTAAAGGAGGTTTAGGGTTTATTCTCTTTTTGATATTCCCTTGTTTTCATGTGCATAAATGATGATGATGATGATGACATTGTCTTCTTGTTAATAATAGATCCTAAGTTGATTAAGGTTGCTAATTATGTAATTAAGCTTAATTAGAGTTTAAGAGTTTCTATTAAAGCTAGAGGTAAGATGGTAATATTTTGTCACTTATGACCTTGATTACAATTATAAACCCTTAATAAGGTGATTATTCTATATTTTGACCCAAAATCGTTGTTTAGTTCTTAAGTTTGACTTTCAGGAAATAGTTTGACTTTTGGTAAATTTTCTTGTTTGAACTTGTTTTGCTCTTAATTGGCCTTTCGGTCAAGGTAATCTTATCCTTATTAAATCATGATTTGTGAGTTAATATCTATTATGAAATTGGGAATGTTACAGTCATTCCAAAATCGGTAGGAGGAAAAATAGGATAAAAGCTTTTTGTTAGTTGCAATCCAAGCTTTACATCATTTCCTTGTGGCAGCAATTGCGAACAAAACAGGAAACTTCTAACGGTGATGTCACTCGACCATAGGCTATATCTTAGGGGAAATAATTGAATTTTTTTTTCCTAATAGGTAGGTAGTAGTGCAGTTAAGAGAAGAAAACAGAGGGATGATCCATCGATAAAAACAATGTGAATCAAGCAAGGGAAAAAATGAAGAATTGAGAAAACTCGTAGATGAAAAAAAAAAAGAATAAAAATAGGGACTAGACGTGTATGAGGGATGCAGCAAAAATGTTAGAAGTAAGAAAAATGTGCACTATTTATAGTGTTAGGTTAGTCTAGGTTTACTTGTATTTTCTTTTAAAACAAAAAGATTTATTTGATTTAATTAATTCTAAATAAAACAAAACAATTACAATCGGACATTGAGAGTCTTATTTTCACTAGAATGAGGGAAGAAAATGAAGAATTTTTGTTGTTTTTAAATTTTGGAGATATGTGGTGATTGATCCTAATTTGATATGGGTTTATTTCAAACTAATTTGGGACAAAAACTGTTACGTTTCAAGTGTGAATGTTAAAGTTTCACATTGATGAAAATTGGTTTAAGTGAACAACACATATTTGGGAAGACCCATAAATCCATTGCCTTAGTGTTTTTGGTCAAGATGTGGTATCTAACCTGCTTTTGTGTCCCACTTAGCCCGTTGATTTGAACTTCCCCAATTTTGAGCCCCCCTCACTAGTTTATACCTTACAAAGTGGTACTAGAAGTTTGGTTCATTGTTCCTTGTGAAATTAGATATTGATGGTGAGCTTGGTGTTAATACTATGGTGAAATTGAATTTTTCTAAGTATTTAATCTAGAAGCCTCAAATGAAAGATTTTCTATTGTGAAGACCCAAACTTTCAGAGGCACGCTGCAGTGACACAGAAGTAGCAAGGCATTGTAGCACGCCCAGCGCGCTACAACGACACAAGAGTCACCAGAAACCCTAATCGTGGCACCTTGGGCCAAGAGAAGGGTCTGTCTCTTTGCCTATATATATAGCTCCCCTTACAACTCTGCAACTCGCTCAAAGCTTCAGATTTCTCCCTCAAGCACAAAGTTTTTTGTTCATCTTCTTTCTCTCTTTTGTGAAGATGCAACTTTTTACTGAGGGTATGTAGCCAATCCTTTTAGGGATGACCTAGGGTAGTAGGCCCCATGTTAGACTTGGCAACCAATACCTAAGAGGCGGTGAATTAGGTGTTTGAGAAATTATTTCAATTTTGAATAATAGTGCATTTTCATGCAATTAAATTATTATGCGGTGGAATATATCAATTAAGGATATCATTATAAGCATGCTTAATAATGTATGTTGATTGAACAATAAGATCAATAGAGAAACTTATAAACAATTATAAACAAATGTATAATATTGCAATTCTCAAATATGCAAGACAATAATATAAGTTTGCAATAAATAAATAGATAGAGTTAGAGATATTGCAAACAGTGATTTATCCTAGTTCGACCACCCTTGTGATCTACGTCAAGTCCCTAAGTAGCTTGCTCAAGATTTTTCCACTATCTCAAGCTTCTAACTTTGGTGCTTGAAGAACCTTACATTCAAGAGCATTTCTCACACTTAGGATCCCCTACCTTTATGTTTGAGCCTCAAGAGCTAATCCTTAGGGATACCACACCCTAAGAAACTAAAGGGATACCTTACCTTCTTTACAGTGTATGGATTTGTGTAGAAAAAGAAACTCTCTCAAAGAGTGGATAATACAAATTGAACCACAATATTTGTTTTGCAAATAAAACTCTTGTAGAGTAGATGATACAACATGAAACACTACTAAGAGTATTGATAATATCTCTCTTTTACTCTTATGATGATGGAAAATATTAATCTATTGATAGTATGAAGTATAAGGATGATTGGAGTGAAGAGTTTGGCTATAAATGTAAGTTTAATGGGTATTTATAGAGATTGTAAGTGTACTAGCCGTTACTGGACGTTACCCATTAATTTTCTCATTTCTATATGTTGAAAACTAGCCATTTTTAGCTTCTACAGCTTAGTCATTCGAATGACACCCTTGGTCATTCAAATGACTCAAGAAAATATAGACATTATGGCTTTTTTACCAAGTCATTCAAATGACAAACCCTGGTCATTTGAATGACTTAGGTTTGCTTGAGCCAAATTCGTCCTTTTTTCTATTCTTTTGATTCCTATTGTCAATCATAACCATTTTTAGTTCCTAGAATCAAAAGATCATTTAAGAGCATCATTTTAAGAGTTTAGAGATATATATATATATATATATATCAATTTTCCTTTGACAAGAATACCTTAAGTCCTAAGAGATTATATCCTTTTGACAGCTTGCTTGGACTTGGTGAAACACCCTAGCTGGCTATCTTATGCTTAAGTCGTAAATCATGCTTAACTAGGTTGTTAACTGCTTGGTTGGAATACTCATAGTCCTATTATCTTTAGAAAATATCTCTTTACCCAAAATATGGACCGATTTAAAACTTTTTCTTTTATTTATTAAAACATAAAGTATGAGTCGTGCGTGTTTAAGAAAGTGTACATATATAAACAAGCGATAGAGTCTACAAGACTTAGATGTTTTAATGTTAAACTAAACAAATACACACAGCAAATTGGNGAGATCCCAAGACTCAAGCGAGTAAAGTTAATAAGCACGAACCCATAGGTAATGCAAAGATTAAAGATCCTCAGTCACCTAGTAAACTAGATAAAGTTACTCAGGAGTAGAACAGATGATAATAACCAGTAGGGAGTCTAGTATGCATAAACACTTAGAGATCTCCTGAGTGGCCTGGACCATAACTGAGTAAAGAACCATGGTTATCAAACTCGCGAGTTTAAGTAAACTTATGGAGCCTCTGTAAACTCGGATCGTAAACTCGTACGAGTTTACCTATTATTAAAAATATATTTTAAAAAATTATTACGCTACAAAAATATTTAATAAAACTTGAAATTCATAAATACATTTACGTCCATGACAAAGCACAAATAAAAATGAAATATATGAGTTCTAAGTTCAATTCATACATAATACACATGTTTGAACCAGAACATATCCTTCTCCACATAAACTTAATGACAAGCAAAATCTATCAACACAAGAGAGAGACGGTGTGTTGAGTAACCAACATAGCAAATGTATATAGAAAACAATGTCATTCATTCTTGACAGAAGTAGCCTGCTTCGAGCCGACAACAAAGAATTCAGTGACGATTTCGAGGGGCATGCCCTTTGTTTCTGGAATCTTCAAGAACATAAATATCCATGAGATGACACACACAACATCATAAACACTGAAGATACTAGCGAGTTCCATAGTACTGACTACTGAACATCACAGGAAGTGAGTATGTGACTATGATGTATCCAATCCAGAACACTAAAGCACAAATAGAAATGCAGAGGCCACACACCCTGGTGGGAAAGATCCCTGAGCAAAGGATGAAATACATACGATGGATTAGAGACGGAGCACAATGGAGCACAAGCAACGACGGAGCACGATGGAGGAGCACAACAGAGCACGATGGCACGACAGAGCACAATTGCAGGCGCAACTGTAAATGATAACTCTAAAACACCTAAATGACCTAAATCTAAAAACTCAAAGACATGCAAAACAACATCAATCTTGTTTTGTCCTTAAAAAAAACCCACTTGTGGTAAACTCGTGATCTCGACAGTAAACTCGCGATTTTATGCGAGTTTACACGAGTTCACCCGAGTTTACCTAGAAACAAGTTTACATGCGAGTCAGCTCGATTTTACTACCTAAGAACGTAAAACCGTACGAGTTTACAAGTTAACTGACGATTTTAATAACAATGTAAAGAATAGCTAGAAGGGCTAAGGATCCCCACTGAGGACGAAATGTTCTCACCCCCACTCCTTTATAGTTCCAAGAGAATACAACCAGTTCACGGACAAGGATGAGACGACATAGGACAGCCGAAGGTCTTCAAGCAGGAAGGGACTCTCGAGGAGCAACAGAGAGTACACGCTTCATCTACACATGAAGGCGATTCTTAGCTTGTAGTGTGTACCAGTTAAATGGTCTAGATAGGCCATTACCATTTGTATGCAATGATTGTAATGTATATTAGTAATGAAATGTGTAATCATGTTTTGGACCTTGTACTTGTATATATATATGTGTGTATATATATATATATATATATACACATATACATATATTCATGTTCGGTATCGGTTGTCGCTTAAGTCTGTTTGGACTCTATTGCTTGCTTATGTATATAGGTATGCTTCCTTAAACGCGCACGGCTCATACTATATGTTTTAGTAAAGAACGGAAAAAGTTTCAAAATGGTTCATATTTTCGACTAAGAAATATTTGCAAAGCTAAAAGTAGGGGCTAGAAGTAACCCAACCAAAGCAGATAACGACCTTGTGAGCATTGCTTATGACTATAACATAAGCAGTTAGCAGGGGTGTTACATGACCCAACCTGACTGTGTCGACCAAAAACGTGGTGACCCAGCCATGGAATCGACATGATTCTTCAATTGGATCCAATATATCACTAAACTCATCAGTCAACCCAACGATTCATAGTGCATGAAACCCAAGTTAAAAAATAAGTCAAACGAGTCATAGTGCATGAAAGATTTAATTTTCTCAAGTTAAAAAATTTGTCACATGAAAAATTCAAATTTGCACCATTATAGTCATACTCTACACCCCCTTGCTACCAAGCTAACACATCTTGTTAGTAATTGTATTCGATTAATAATATAGAATATATATTCAAGTATGTTAAAAATTGTTATTTATTTTAATTATTTTATTTTAATATATTTAATTCATTTATTTAATTAAATCCAAATCAACAATTGACCTAATAATCCACGTATTAAACTAGTGACTGATGAGATAATCGAATAGAGCACAGGCCGAGTTTAATAACTATACTTTAAGGTTGCCAAAATGTTTTAACATCTCTAGAAAATCCTCTTTTTTATTGCTATGTCCCATGGACACTCCTCTTTGTAATGATTCATGTTTTATTTAATATATTTATCATTGAAAACAAAAACACAAAATGAGTCCAAAGAGTCTCTCCCCGGCCTCAACAAAGGAAAGAAAAAACATATCTAATCATCCACCTCCCAAATTCTAAATTACCCACCCTACCTTAGCTGGAGTGCTACTGAAAACATGATTGAAATTGATAAAAAGAAAATTAAAAAAAAGGAAAAAAAAAAAAA
>QANU01065792.1:13145-60247 GCA_003254905.1 Nissolia schottii | reverse complement strand
ACCCAGACTCGTTAGTGCAGATTACTATGTTAGTGGAGCCTAGCACCGGGGTCGTTGTCGAGACTCAGATAGACCCAACTACTGCTATGTCAGGAGTGTATCAATTGGAGTATGAACTGGAAATGGATTTCGGACCTTCTGGTAGTCCTCCATAGGACCAGAGTTAGAGTTGCCCTCGATACCAGCAGATATGACAGACCAGCCTACTATGACTCTAGCGTTCGACGCCGAGCCAGCACCCTATGACAAGGACGTCGAGGTAGACCCCCATTCAGTTACTGCGGTGCCTAAGACACGACGGTGTGCTAGGAAGAGAGTTTCACGCCTTCATCCGGCTTACTTAGCAGCACGGACTCACGATCACGAGGCGGGGCCATCACAGAGTCAAGCAGGACCTCCTAGGAGTTTACCTGGTCTACCTACGCCACCAAGCCCACCCACCACTCCAGAGGAGGAGGAATCAAAAGAAGAAGGCTCTCCGATCCGTATACTTACAGAAGAGGAGGACCCGGATGAAGATGATCCTATGGAGGAGGATCCTGAAAAAGACTCGAAAGAAGATCCTGAAGAAGATCCAGAAGAAGATGAAGAAGAAGACTCTACGAATCAAGAAGACGCCAATGCCAACTCTATAGGAGACCAGGGGCTAGGGGGTAGTGAGATAGCTAGATGTCTGACTTGTGGCATTAAGTTTGTATAGACGAACTCAATGGAGTAGCTTCCATCAGTCCTTAGTCCTACTTATACTTGTTAGCTGTAAGTACTAGTACTTTTACATGTATTGTATTATTATGTAAATTATGAGACATGAATGAAATTGATGAAGGACCACTTGTTTGACTTGCTTGTTACGTATCCAATCTTCTAAAGGGGAATAGTATGCTATCTTATCCGCTTGTATGTCTACCTTTCTTATTCAATGTTCAACTGTTGGTCATGGCTCCTATTTTATGTACTTCGATATAAGAAATAAAGTTTCAAAAAGGTCCATATTTTCAAACCAAGTAATTCTTTCAACATATAAATAGAACTAACGGTAATTCCACCAAAGTAGATAACAACTTAGTAAGCAAGTTGTAGCGTAGACTAGCTAGCTAAGGTGTTTCACTTATGTTTATGCCCATGTCAATAAAGTTGTACGTTGACAATGCATGTTCTTATTTTAATAAGTGTGAGATTATTCGTTGATATATGCTGTCTCGTATATGATCTCATGGTTATATCATCATCTATATATAAGTGTGTTAAAAGACATAAAGACGTAATTATTACTAAAGGTAAACTAAGTCCTCTTTCGGGGAACTATCTATAAGAATTTG
Organism: Nissolia schottii; assembly: GCA_003254905.1. Taxonomy (NCBI): domain Eukaryota; kingdom Viridiplantae; phylum Streptophyta; class Magnoliopsida; order Fabales; family Fabaceae; genus Nissolia; species Nissolia schottii. The sequence goes on along the minus strand of QANU01065792.1, from coordinate 58,928 downwards.
ATAACACACTTATAGTAAGTAGGATTTATTCATAATAAGGCTTCCCTAGTGAAGCGTATCCTTTGTGCTAGTACAGTAGCTGGTCACCTCGACGCCCTTATTTTGGTTTAGAGGTTGTATGTTGATAGTACTAGGCGCACTCAAGGGCAAAAGACAAATCCCTTCAATCGTGGCTAACTTTGTTAGGTTTTATATATGTGTGGTTTGCTACCATGGATTGAGCTTAACCCCACCAAATGTTTATGTTGTATGTCCTCAGTTGGTAAACTGATTCCCCATGCATACCGAAGGGTATAAAAGAAACAAATGATGAATGATCAATAATCCATAATGTACTCATGCATGACATTGTCTATTATCTTTTATTCTTATGATATTGCTCGATTAGATCCCATACTCCTACCTATATATGTATATGAGATATATGTATATGATCGGAAAAAGAAAAGACTAGGATAATTGGTAACCGTTCGGGACTAGGTTTAGATAAATAAATGAATTAAACTTAGAGACATGATCACTTAGAGACGGCCCGAACAACGAAACCCTATGTGAAGACACTTGGTCAGTGCATAGAAATCCATTAGGGAAGCTTGTTTTCTCATCCCCTCTGCATATGATTTTAAGTGACGATGGAGCAGGTACGAGTTTTGGGGATGGAGCCTCACACCATATCGAGCGTCAAGTTTGACCCCACCTAGGGTATTGTCGTGGTAGTTGCTGTAAACAAAACGACGTATGAGATTGTGGTCACTGACTTGGCAGAGTCATCTATTATGCCAAAGTTAATGCACCAGATACAATCATGGCTTCCCACCCGTAGTTGTTGCTCCTATTGTTCCTCATGCACCACCAGAGTATCAAGTGTCCCCGACACCTCTGCCATTGCCAATTATTTCCCACACCTCTTAGGCTGGAAAGAGTTCTCACATTTTTGCCTTTTCCCCTAGGACTCATGTTGTCCGGGTAGTCACAGAGTGGGAGACTTGTTACCTTCGGAACCCCATCTTGATTCCTTCGGATGGTGGGGAGGAGATTTTCTTTAGACCGCAGTTCTTGTAGTTGTTGGATCAAGTATGGATGTTGTTGCTAATGGTGGTTTTATTGGCGAGAAGACATTCATCAAGGATGTAGAGTTTGAGGATACTGACCCAAAGGAGGACCTTGAGGTGCCTATGTAGCCCCATTCCAGTGGCCCCTCCCGCTAGACCGGGAATGCTAAGAAATACTAGATGATATTTAGTATGAGAACGAAGAGTTCTATTAGAGATTATCCTCCAAATTGTGGACCAAAACAACATGACCTTCTAGCCCGTGCTTCTGAGGCTTGAGTGTTGGTTTTAGTGTAAGTGTTGATCTGCCGAGTTTATCTTTTATGTTTACCCACCCTCCAGACTTATTTATGTATGTTGTTATTATTTTTGTTGACAAGCAAGCTAATATACGCTCCTTGTCATATATGCCGAGGTATTTCAGTCTATGTCGTATTCATGCTCTAAAGTTTGTATATTCAACATTGTCGCTATTAGTTTATCCTCGTCGTTCGTCTTCATGAATTATCCTTCTGTATGGCTCGTGTTTTCAACTTATAAGTTTTTCGCAAAAGTTCAAAATTTATTGTATGTTCTGAAGAAGTATTTTATAAAACTAGGTCTAAAAGTAATGAACTAGTGAGCATTATTTGTGACTTAAGCGTAAATAGCTAGCTATGGTGTTACAAAATGGGATGATTAAGTGCACTTTGGGATCAACTTGCACTCGACTTCGTCAAATATGTTACAATAACAATTTGACTGAATACATAGTAATTCTTAAGTTTGCATGGTTAAATTTTTTTAATTATACCTATCGAAAGCAACAATTAAATTTCCACATTTTTTTCAATATTCAAGAGTCATGACCCATGGGAGTTTCAAGTAATTATTATTCATCCAAATTACTCATAAATGCCAAAATTCCTGGAGTTTGCCAATTCAACAAAAAGTGTGCTTTAAAATTATGTTTTATTTTTTATTACATTTTTTCATTGGTAATTCAAATAAACCAACCTATTAGTTATTACAAAATTCCTATATTTGTCTATGGTTCACCTCAACTCAATTAGTTAGAACATAAAATTTTGCCCAAAACAACTTGGAGGATGAGTGACTCAATAAGCTTAATTTCAAGGAAATATATTATAAATTAATGCTAGGTACTCTGTCAAGCTTAAGGTTGAGGATCATACTGAAAAAACAACATTCAATATGTGGGAAATGGATGCTTGTGCATGTAGTATACAAAGAAGTTTTTTAGCATGCCAATTGGGTATTTTGTACATATAATCTATGAATTTTGTTTACATTTTCATATATATTAGGGTAAGATCCTCTTTTGGTCCCTTAGTTATACCAAAATAATCACTTTGATCCGGTCTTTTTTAAAACGTTCAATTTGGTTCTCTATTTCTTAAAATGAGTCAGTTTGGTCCCTTTTTTTTTTACATTTAACCACACTTTTTAAATGTGGGTAATATCATTGTTTAATTGTGGTTAAATGCAAAAAAGACTAAACCGACTCATTTTAAGAAATAGATGATCAATTGAACGTTTTAAAAAATACGAGACCAATGTTATTATTTGGGTATAATTAAGCGAACAAAAGAGGGTTTTACCCTATATATTAAAATGTTAATTTCTTAATATAGTTATTAATCGACATCATATACGTTTGTATGTGAGTAGCATGTGCATGACATGGACAAATCCATTTTATTTTATCTCTCTTCTTTGCCTATTTATAATAATCAATTCATTTTAATAATAAGTAATTGATCAATAATTAATATATCAATGTAATACATATAAATTAAAGCTTCGTTAATCTCATATGGATAAAGTATTTTTTTTTATATTTCTATTTTATAATTAAATTTGTATGCTTAGTTATAAATCGTTTCTTATGAAAGATTTATATATTAAATTAGTAATAATGAATATAAAAATATATGCAATACACCTGTAATAACAAATATGTATAGCATGACAAATAAAATAGAAGTGTTATAAATATTATACACATGTCACACCAGTGAGTTTACGATGGGAATGAGAATGTTACACGCTTAAATAGTAAATGTTAACTACATTATATATATAAAGCAAAGACGTGGAGTTAGAAGAAGATTATATAATTTTTGTAAAATGGTATTGGGACCAAAAATATTTTGTTATACAAATTTTACGAAATGGAGACGGTGTAGAGAAAAATTGAAAAAATGACATGACATTTACACTTCAACTATATACTTTACCCATGTATTGCACATTCATGGAAGGAATATTAATTAATCAGGACTACACCCTATAAAATCTCGTATTGATGTGGTTAATCTCGTAATTAAGGGAACATATTTGAGAGATCTTATTATGAATGCTTACTAAGATATCTCTATAAATAGGGAAAAAATGAAGCACGTGAGATCATATTACGCTATTGAGGGAAGATATTGATAGATTTACCTTATAATACCCTAGCATTATATAAGTGCTTTATACTTAAGGTATGATCATTATGTTCTATCAAACTCAATTTTAAGAAATAAGAGATTATTTCCTAAAACTAAATTGTTACCAAACATACATTTATTAGGCTAATCATTGTATATCATTTCATTATATCATCAATACACATCCATAAAGTGGTATAATGCATAGTAAAGATGCTAACTTGACATGTCCACACACTGTCACAACCCAACTCAGCCATGATGATGCAGACTCACAACTTTTGGCAAGCTTCTCAAAAACTGTGTAAAATATGCATTTGAAACAAAAAATTAATACTCTTTCGATAAATAAAATAATAATAAATTTGCGTTGCCACAAAAATTCTTTAACACAAAATTCTAGGCTAGAGATCAAAATCACAAAGGTGCACAAAACAAAGTCCAATGATAATGAGGTGAAATCACAAACAAGAATGGAATCAAAGCATGCTCAACCAAATTGGCTCACCGGAAGTGTGTATTGCTTAACACTCAAGTATTTGGTTTCTACTTCTGCTCTCTCAATCACATTACATGAATTGCTGTCATAGGCTTGCTATTCATTTGAATTGTCATTTATCAAATGCACAATGAAATGCATCAAGAATTCTTTTATTAGTTGAAATGAGGCTAAGGTCAAGATGTGATAAAATATAGGAAATGAGCTAAAACTCAAAGTATAGGAGAGGTAAGACATGTGTGCAAGACCATTCTCAATGTAACACCACTGCTAGTTGCTTACGCTTAAGTCGTAAACAATGTTCACAAAGTTGTTATCTACTTTGGTTGGAATACTTTTATTCTTATATTATCTTTGAAAATGTTCTTTAACTGAAAATATGGACCAATTTAAAACTTTTTTCTTTCTTTATTAAAACATAAATATGAGCCATGCATGTTCAAGAAGACATATATATATACACAGACACAAGCAAGCGATAGAGTTTACAAGACTTAGGCGTTAAATGACATAACAGATAATCGTACAAAACATTCCATAATGTACATACATTCATATAGGTCCAAAAACAAATACACCTTTGGTTATATTTACATATTACACGTACTGCACATAAGAGCTAATGACATATCTAATCTATTTAGCTAGCACAAAATACAAAACACTTAAACGTCATGATGTGTAGATATATACTATAGTCCCGCTGCTTCCCTGGAACACCTTGACGCCAAGACCTTCAATTGTCCTGTGATGCCTCATCCTCTCCGGTGTACTAGTCGTGCTCGCCTAGAATCATACATGAGTGGGGGATGAGAATGTCGCGTCCTCAGTGAGAATCCTAGGGCATAACAATCTGTTTTCGCTTCATTTATGATCCTGCCGCTCAGGGGGTCTCTAGGTGTCACATGTAACATCCCGCTTTTTCCTTAAGAAGAATTTCGCGTAATTAATACATACGAGCCAATTATTTAGACTGGAAAATTAAATTATAAAACCTAATTCCTAAAAATACTAGTCAAAATAATGGTTTTGTGACCTCGCGAAATTTTGCGAGATCCAAACCGAATTTCGGCCGTCGTCGAAATTTAGATACATATCAAAGGTACCCATAAAATACTTTTATTTACGAGAGAAAAATTACGAGTGCCTTAGATTAATTTAAATTCCTCATTTTAAGTGTTTGATTAGTGCATAATTATGTTTAGATAAATTTTATGTCGTTCGGTAATTTTTCGCGCACGCAGTCACGCGTGTGACCGGATAGTTAACGACCAAACACGACCGAACATGAAACACCCTAGCTAACTGTTTACCCGTACGTAGTAAACAATGCTCACTAGGTTGTTTTCTACCTGGTGGGAATACTTATAGTCCGTTAGTAGTTTTGGAAAATAGGCGTTTAGGAAAATCGGGACCGATTTTAAACTTCTCATTTGTATCGATTATTTAATAAAATAGAACCATGCGTCGGAAAGAACAACTATATCAAGCGGTAAAGCCCTTAGGCGTAGCGCATAACAATCAAGTAATAGTAAAGCATAACTGTACATTCATTGTGGTCCATCACACAAGTCATATAGTTATAATTACAATAAATAATGTACAAGTTACATGTGCATCATATACAGTACATAGTCTCAAAATACAAGGGCTACTGTAACACTGCTCAGTATGCCCCTAACAAAATACTAGCTCCTGTTAGCTCTGGCGTCCACTACTCGGCTTATCATTCCGATCCCTGCTCCGTCTCGGCGTCCACATCACGCTACCTGGAGTCACAAGGCAGTGGGGGTGAGAACGGTAGGTTCTCAGTGGAAAACTGTAGCTCTGCGCTCTCGGGTTTCATTTAATTATACTCCAGGCCGTTTAGGTATTTCTAAGTGAACATGCATACCAATATCCCTACTGATTATTATCTGGCCTAAGGTTCTGAACAGCTTTATCTACGTTACTAAGTGATGGGGGAACTATTCTTGCTTACTAAGTTATCGTGCTTGTTACTTTCCTTCGCTTACTTACATAGCCTTCTCGAGTGTTCTCTTGACGGTACTTACCTCATATCTAATTATCTTCTTCATATTTACTTATCTTCTTAGTTATTTACTTAGCTTCTTACTTATTCATACTGTCATACATACCTTTTCACATACCTTACATACATACATACATTCAAGCATACATCACATACTATAATTCTTTCTCTCTTTCTTTTATACTTTACTTTCTTTACTTTCCTCTTTCTTTTACTTTCCTCTTTCTTTTACTTTGCTCTTTCTTTTATGCATACCGGCTCACCCGGGTTACCGCTCTTCTTTACTGATCTTACGCGTACCGGCTCACCCGGGTTAGCGTCTGTCTTTGCTTATCTTACGCATACCGGCTCACTCGGGTTAGCGTTCTTCTTTCTTATCTTTTCTTATGCATATAGGACATCATGTTAATCTTGCTTTAACTTTCTCTTACTTTACTTTTCTCTTGCTTTAACTGCTGGTCCACACCTCCTCGTACACCTTGGGACTCGTCCCCTGGTGGTGCACGACTTAACCTTTTCTGTCTGTTTCTTGAGGCAACATAACTCCACCCGATCTCTGGGTGGCGAGGGGCCGCCCTGACAGCGTCACCAGAAGCGGACTTGTCCACACCTCCTCGTACACCTTGGGACTCGTCCCCTGGTGGTGTACGACCTAACCTTTTCTGCCTGTTCCTCGAGACAACATGACTCCACCCGCTCACCAGGTGGCGAAGGGTCTGCCCTCACAGCAAGACCGGAAGCGGACTAATATCTGATTGTCTGTTCTACTCTTCTTTACTTGTTAATCTGTTCTTATTACTGTTTACTTGTTCTGCTTAGACTTTCCTACTAACATAACTATATCCTTTTTCTTTAACGTTCAATGTTGATCTTTGCACATATCATGAGATGACTTGTTCCCTATGATTCATTTCAATTATAATCTTTACTCATTACTTGTTTAACTTCTAGTCCTCTGAATGTACCTTAACATGATGCATGGCATGCTAACATATTGCTTTAAATAATCATAATGCATAGACATACTACATCACATAGTTCACATACTTCAGTCATACTCATCTTTTAAATCATAACTTGTTGGATTATGTGCCTCAAGACAGCTTCCATAACAAAGTTAGGTCTCAAACCGCTCAGCGGTACCCTAGGGCCGCTCAGCGGTTTGAGCCAGAGCACTCAGCGGTAACTTGGGACTGCTCAGCGATACATGCCGCTCAGCGGTACCAAGGGCCACTCAGCGGTTACTGGGCGAATCTGAAAACCGAATTACTTTATTTTCTTTCCTTTCTCTTCCCTTTTGCTCATGGTTACTCCTTGAGGTTTTCACACATATTCCAACTATCAAAACCTATCTAATCCAGGTCACAAGACCCTTCAGAATCATCTTCCTATCCTAGCATGAGTTCTAGCATACATAATTATACATAAACATAAGCAAACAAAGACATAAACACATAACTACCACCAAGGAGGTGAGTAGCCATAGTTACCCACTTTCTTGAGGCTGCTTCGGTGAGGGGAAGGATGGGGGAGAGCAGTCCTCCAAGCCTTGAGCACGGTCCAAGCGTCCGGCAGAGTTTCTGCAGGGTAACTGCGGCGCACACGGGCAGAGTTTCGGCTAGCTCCAGAGATAATTTCTCTCTTCAAATTTCTGAAAATGAAAGGATATTTATAGCCAAATTTCTGCCCTTGAAAATTACATTTTTGCCCTTGAAAATTACATTTTTGCCCCTAAGCATAATTACAATTTTGCCTTTTTTAATTTCTTTTATAACTAATTAATTCAAAAGATAATTAAAGGGTCAAATCAATGAATAGTAATTGAATTTTATATTATTTTCCATTGGAATCAGATCTCCCACGTGCTGGTTGCCAACGTTTCGCTCGTGTTTTATCGCTCGCAGTGCCGGTGCGTCGAGCACGGTCGTCCGAAAAATATTCTGCTTGTACCGTCGCAATCCTCTATTTTCCCCCTACATGGGAATATTATTGGTTTAAGGCATTTGTGAATTTTTCTCCGGGAGATTATTTTTCACAGATACCTTTTACACGTCATCGAGCCCCGGTGACCGTAGACCGCTATTCCGCTCGCGGTTTCGTCACTTCCCAACTTTCCCAATGGGGTCGTGGGACTATTCCAAGGGGTCTAACACTTTTCCCTGGTACCGGTTGGGTTTCAAGTGACTCGGGGCTCTCTGCTCAATTTTACCGGCTAAATGGGGTCGAACGAGACTGTTCTAGTATCTGCGGAATCGTCCGAAACTGAATCGATTTCCGTTTTACCGACACTTTAGGTTTTTCATCCATGTCTAGAGGTCGAGAGGAATCATTTGAGTATCAGCAGAATTTGAAAATTCCCAACGGAATAATTTCTACTGACCTCGACAGGTCAACTCCTACAAAGGGCTCTATGAAGAGTTGTTTAGGGAACTTTTCACTAAGGGAGGCATTGGTAATGTTTTTCTCCTTTCTAAGTTCATTTATAAATTATTTTATTTATTCTTGCGAATTTTCTAGTAAGAAAAAAATGCGGGATGTTACAGAACACGTGATAATTTTGAGCAAAAAATTCAGCTTTCTCATGCTGCACACACACCATCACGGCAACACCATTCCCCCCATAACCAACTCACTCAAATCACCATACCTATGGCCTTACCTTCAACTATTTGCTCATCATCGCATTTAATTCATTTTTTCCTCCAAAATTCCTCTCTTACCTGAGAATAGATGCTCCTACACTTAACGAAACGAAAAAAAGACTCAAATTTTAGTGATAAGGTGGATAAAAAAAAATATACTATTTTTTTTTGTGTTTCCCAAAATATCCATTTCTATCCTACATTCCTACTATGAATTTGAACGCAGGTAGCAACGGACAAGGGTCACAGATTCTTTTCATCTATGCCAAGTCCTCTTGGGCTACCCTTCACAATTTTACAGAATAAAAAAAAAAAAACAAGCAAACTCCACCAAAAGCCGAAAGCAAGAATCATTGGGCTTAGTGGGCCTACTTAGTGGACCCAACAATAACAACTTTATTTGCACCACCTTATAAGGGTGTTTATGGGTCTGGTTGGCTTTTACCCGATTCTGACCTTATATTTATATCAGACCAATTTTCAGGACTAGACCCAACCTTAAATTCGATAAACCCGATCATCTTTGGGTCGAGTTAAAACTCGGGTTTGGACCTGGCTAAATATGGGCCAAAACTATTTCAAACTTCAAAATAAAAAATAACATCCATCAAAAAATAAAGTTAAAAAAATTACAAACTAAACATTATATTTCCTAACTAAACACTCATTAATTTCAAACACTACAACAATTGAAATAAAATTTATAACCTTAGCATTCTCATTCAAACTTTCATAATTTCAGTGGAACATAAACAATAAAAAAATAATAAGTGCATTACAATAGCATGAGACGTGAAGGAAAAAAAATAAAAAAATGCATAATAGTAGAGCATGCGAGACGGACTGGGTGACCCGAGACTAAACTCATACCCTTTTATAAATTAAAATTAGACTTTTTAAAAATATTTTTAAAAATTAAACCCAATTTGACCCGTATATTTTGGGTCGGTCCAGATTAATGGGCCCAACAGAGATACGAATACTCCTACCTTATAAGATGCAGTAACCCCACGTCACTTCACACTACTCACAGTTTTGAGTTTTCACAGCGCGCACACACCCCAAGAGAGGATTTGTGACTGCAGTGACAGAAACCGTCGGTTTCATTCCATCGGAGATTTTTCGAAGATGTCGGGCGTCACCAACAACGAGGAAGACAAGAAGATCACCGATCAGGGCGGACACATCAACCTCAAGGTCAAGGGCCAGGTTCGTTCCTTCCTTCTTTTCGTTCTTTCATATTTTTCTAGTTTTTTTTTTTTTCATTTTTAATTTCTAAATTTTTGGTGTTGGATCGTCTTATTTGGAACCCTAATCTTCCATGTTTCACGTGTCTTGTGGAGTTTTAGATCTTTTGTAGTGTTTATGAATTGTGATCGCATGCCCAAGCGTGAGGATTTCTTGTTGTATATATATTTTTTTAATTATTATTATTTTTTTGATTTTTTTTTTTAATTTTGATTGTGGGTTTGCTTTAATCCAGGTTTATTTTGCTTTTGATTGAGGGTTACTAGTTTAGGGTTTTTTTTTGGCTTATAGAAATACTATTTGGTATTATGATTATGATGATGATTTTTCTGTTGATTTTGTTTATGATTTTGTGCTGGGAAATCAGTTTTCAGGCATTTTCTTAACGAGATCACTTCTTTGAAGAAATGATTGTCTTAAGGAGTTGTCGTCAATCTGTGTGATTATTCGACATCATGTAACTTGGTTTCTCTGAATGTTCACTTTCTGTGTTGTAATTTTCTTTTCCATTTTTCTGTAATTTGGGTGCTATGGGATTATATTTAAAGGCTTGATTGTGATCATTTTAATCACTCCATCATCAGGGAGACGGGAAATAGTTATATACATTGCGGAATTGGTGGCATGGTACCTGTGTTCTGTGTATGAATGTGGGTTTTATGCAAGGAGATGAGCTTAGTTTGTTTAGTTTGGCCTAGAAAGGGGACAAAAGGATGTTTTCTATGTGTATTTGGATTTGCGATCTAGGCTTCCCGAACATAATCCTTAAGAGATGATTGGTTGTGTTGTTGACATAATAATAATTGTAACAAATGGAAGTGAAATTTAATATTGTGTACTTGATGTGGTTATAACTTGTCATACTCTAGGAAGCACGAGCATTCTATTTTGGCAGTGGTGTTTGCATGTCTGACTCGACCTTGTAGATACACTAACTACACATCTGCATTTGTCCAATTTAATTTCTCTTTTTCAGCTTGACATTGTATGACCTGACATAAACATGGTCATTTATTTTTTCTTGGAAGTTTACAAAGGTTGGTTCTGTTTTAATATCGTAAGCAAATTTTGATATTGAAATAAAAGGTAATGCAGGTCTTGAACTATACATGTATATGAAATAATGAGTAATCACGAATCTTTATTCTTAACTTTTTACATATATGTGCTCTGTTTGTATCTCCAATTTTTAGAAGTGTGCATCTCTTGTTTCCGTGGCTGTGTTGTGTCTTGTCTTTGTCATTGTATGTTATGCATGGGTCGTGTTAGGCTTGGTTAGCATCATAAAATTGGCAAGACGTAATTCCCATTGGATTTGATTGTGTTTGGTCTTTGGATGTTGTAGGATGGCAATGAAGTTTTCTTCAGGATCAAGAGAAGCACTCAACTGAAAAAGCTTATGAATGCATACTGTGACCGACAGTCAGTGGATTTTAACTCGATTGCTTTCCTGTTTGATGGGCGCCGCCTCCGAGCAGACCAGACTCCAGATGAGGTTTGTTTCATCCATTTGTTCATGATTTTTTCTCATTATTCTCAATCCACTCAACTAATATTTATTTATTTGTTTATTTATTTCAGCTGGAAATGGAGGATGGGGATGAAATTGATGCCATGCTCCATCAGACAGGTGGTGCTGTTGTCTGAATGATGTGATCATCGTCCTGCAGTATAGTAGAATTTAGTTATAACGTAGGGCTAGGCTAATGCATAAGATGCTGCTTCTATCAGCTAGTACTATTATTACTATGCAGCCATTTGTGCTGGACGTTGTAGGCTGAAAGCTTTCTTTGTCTATATGGTTGAGTGGATTATAATTTCTCATGTGAAAGTTTTATTCGGTTTTGTCATAAGCTGCTTCCATAAGAGGAGTGATACCTCTGAAGCTTGTATTGGATGTTTAGCTCATGTCCTCGAGGCTTAAAGGGATAGAACTCATAGCATGTTTATGTGAAGTTGTGAATGGGGCTGTTTTTGTTGCCTGGGTCATCGTTGTCTTTAAAATCTCTCTAGTTTTGGTTTGGTGGCAACATTCCCAAGCTATGAAAGGTAATGGCAACCATTGCCTGTATTATTTTTTTATGTAGGTTAAAAATAGAAAAGCGAAGTTTTTTAAAAAAATTAGTTTTTGTTTTATTTTTGTTTTAAAGAAAGGATAATTTTGTCTTTTACAATGTATCATATGACAGACACATGTGTACTAACGGATTTTTTAAATGTTAAAAGTGATAGAATGTTTTATTTGCATTGTTAGGAAGTCTAGGGGAGTAGAATTGCACATTTTATAACATAGTGGACAATAACTTAAGGGATAAGGGGGTATGATGCAATCAACTCTAAATAAACTCTAAATAGTTCAAATGCAAATAAATCTCATTAAAGGGAATGTTAAATGGTGTATGCTTTTTGGGGTGGAGCAACTTAGCTAGGACCATTCGTTAGTTGATAGGTGTTTTGTGGGCTTGCCAAGTCACTCGTATCTTTTCAAGATGAGTTTAGTCCAATGCTTTTACTCATTTATAATAAGAAACTAATATTTTTTTACTTGTATTTACGTGATATAAAGAATATTTTAATTATTAAAATTTATAAAAAATAGTGAAGAAATTTAGGGCATGCCTCTAAATTCTTTGAGCTCTATAGGGGTACTTATAAATCATCCACTAAATTGATCCTCATATCAGTAGCGAGAAAATCAAACTTACGCCATTTTGAGATGAGTCGTTTCCTTACCACTTATACTAACTATCTTTGGCGAAGAAAGAAAAAACTATGCTATTAAAATTAAGTATTTTAAATAATATTAGTCAATATTATTAAAATTTAAATTTTTGAATGTTATTGCATCTTAATTTCATGGCAGAATAGTTTTTGTGATGAGAGAAATTTTTTTTAGTAAAATATAAGAGTGCTGACATTATAAAATAACTTTACATTATTACTCAATAAAGATTCAAAAAAATTTCGAATCATGATGGGTAGTGGCAGGTAGATTACTTACAATGATTTCACAACTTTTTAAATATTTATTGATTGTATAAAATTATTTACGCTATTAAAGCATATAAATTAAACTCAAAACATAATAAATAAATCAAATTATCTAATTATCTAATTATAAAATAATAAAATTATTATTTTTCATAGTAGCATGTTACCAACAATAAATTAATATCGCAAACTGTCTTTTCAAATCGCTAAGCAAACAAAGTAAAAAGAAAAAAAAATTACATCTTGAAATAATAATTACTTTTAAAATTTATTTATATTTGAATTTATTAAATCTAAAAATTTTCATTCGCTAGAAACCTCAATTTAGACCAATTAGTCTCTGCACTGTAGTTTGCAAAATTATTTCTAAGGTGTTGATGAACAAAATTAGGCCAATTTGTGCTAATTAGTCCTTTTTAGAGTAGTTTCTTACTTGGGAGTGAGACCACTGACAACGTTGTTGTTGCTTAAAAAATTCTTCATTACATATACAAATCGAAAAAAGAAAGAAAAGGGATAAGGCTATCCAGGTGGCTCTTGCATGAGTTCGGCTTTTCGGTGCAATTGGTAAGGCATATTATGGATTGCATTTTCTTTTCTTCTCTTTCCTTGCTTTGGAATGGTGATTGATTGGGAAATTTTAACCTTACTAGGGGCCTTTGACAGAGGGATCCTTCTATAGTGTGATTTTTCAATTGATCAATTCATGGAAACAACGATCTTAAAATTTATGATTATTACAGTGTATGTAAGATTAAGAGCGAGAGGCACATACCCGGATCCATATCGTGATTGGGTGTAATTGATAAATTTTTTTCCCCTCTCTTCCTTTGATTCTTTTAACCCTTTCTGATGGTGACAAGAACATTTTCTTTGCCAGACCTCAAACCCTAATGTTTTCTAGATTCTTTAGAATCCTTAAACCCTTATTTTTCTTTGAGTAACGCCATATCTTATAGAATCAATTGTCATCATCTTAATTCCCTTTAATTAGATTTAGTATTACTGTAAGTTACATGAACCATAACTTTATAAGATTATGAAATAATCTTACACCTTCATCTTTGTATCTTTTTGTTCTTTGTACGGAGAACCTTTCTCAAATGAATCTTTATAAGATTGAGGAAGGTACTATTTGTTAACCAATTACACTTACGCAGGGCAGTGTCCGTGTTTCTCATTTATTTTTTTGCAAATAATATATATTTTTTTTCCGCCAAAGTGTATGCCAAAAATATGAGGGCGATCATGAAAACCTTACATAGTTTTGAATATGTTTCTAGTCTCTATCTTATTGTGACCAAGTCTAGAGCGATTACTGCGAAGGAAATGCCTAGAGACAAGAGGGATAAATTGTTTTCGGTTTCAAAATTCCTTTTACGGAAAATCTTCGGAAGTACTTGAAAGTTTAATTTGGTGAGTGGTAGAGTCAATGCATCAAATTTTAACTTCATCTTGGATAGAATTCGGGCCAAGCTCTCATCCTAGAAGCAGAAGACGTTGAACAAGGCAGGTAGAGTAACTATGGCAAAAACAATGCCTAATACCACTTCAAATTACTTTTAATCGGTGGCATGGATTGATATATAATAATATATTTTGGTTCTAATTTTTTGTCCAATTAAAGCATGTGAAATATAAGCAATTTGTGAGTGACAGAGAAGAGAAATTTGTACCTGGAATCGAAGAGACAGAAGTCATTTTGTTCTCTGAGTTGAATGCTGATGAGAGAAAGAAACAGAGAGAAGAGGAAGAGTTTTTACTACTATTCTCTGTGTCAAGTTCCAAAAGTCAATAATCACTTTTTGTTCTTAATAGGGAAGAATAAAAACTGACATTGGGGCAGTCGTAGGGACTCCTCCATTTATTAGTTAATGATGGACATAGCCTACCTATCATCAGCTAGTCCAAACATATGTACACATTATTCTGGCAATTAGTTTAATCTGCACAAGTTACCAATTTATGTATGTCCATAAAATAATTATTCTAATTATACCAACATGGATCCCCAATCAATTTGTGAGCAGATTGATAAATTGATTAAAAATTTTATTTGGAGTCGTGAAGAGGACCAATGGGGACTGACTTACATTGTTTAGCAAGGATAAGGTGTCTCATTCTCAACATGAAGGTGGTTTGGGTATTCAACAAGCTCACATGACTAATGTTTCACTTTTAGGGAAGCTCATTTGGGATTTCTTTTAGTTCGGCAATAAAGTTTGACCTTAACTTCTTCATGATATTTACACTTTGGATGAGAAAGGTCACCGATGATAAATTGGCCAAAATTCTTATTTCATTTTAGATTCAATAGTTAAAGATGGAGTGGTGCAGGCAGATGGCTTCACATTTCGGATAGGTAATGGGAACTTTTCCTTTTGGTAATTTTTATGGAACTTGGATTTGAAGATGTGTAATTGTGTCATATATGTTCATTTCTCTGATATGTTGTTGAAAATTAAGGATGCTTGTCTAGATAGCCTATCTATGCCTCTTCCCACTGAGTTGTGCTAGGAAATTGCCTAGCGGTGTTTATGGCTTCATGATCGTTCCATGGATCAAGTGGGTTAGTTGAAGAATATTAATGGTTCTTCTTATACTGTGTAAACTACATATTGGTGGCTACTTAGCTCTGCTCATTCTCTTGATGTGGCGCACATTGGATTGATTGCATTCTTAGCCATGAATTTGGCATGTTCCTACAACAACTAAGTGTCAGTTCCTTGTTTGGCTGGATGTTCACATATCCCTTCCTATTAATCAAGTTTGTCGTCATCACCATCTTGCTCCAACAATAGTATGTGCATTGGGCTTTGGTGGTTCCATTGGCATCTCGTGAAATCTTGAAGCTGAGATTTTTGCTACTAGGCATGACCTTTGTCTAGCTTGGGATTTAGATTTCCATAAGATTATTTGTTAGAAAGTGACTTTAGAGACTCCATTAGGCTCATTTTGGAGGAGAAGATTGTTGACTCTTTTCATGTTGATTAGGCATTAATTATGGAAATCCAGGATTAGAGTACGAAGGATTGGGAGTTCTCAATCATTCGTATCCTTCGTGAGGCAGTTTTTTGTGTTGAATTTCTTGCGAAATTTGGGGCCACTTGTGATGAGCATTTCAGATGTTTTGAGTAGCCTCCTGCAAGGCTTGTTGGGTTGCTAAGGGAGGACTACTTAGGTCATGTCCATGTGAGGGTTTAGCTATTCTCTTAGCTTATATTCAAATGCATCGAAAAAATTTAAAAATCTTTATTTATATATTCATAAAAATATTATGTTATGTTACATACCCCATCATTGGGCCTATTCTCAGCCCAACTGTGCTCGTAGCTGATGTGGTAACAAGGTTGGTCTGCAACTCGAAAAGAACCTCAAGCACTTTCGGGCACATAAGATTTGGAAATGGGTGAGATGAGAAATGACCTCATGCTAAAATTCAAACTGAGAGATGAACGGATTCAAACTGAGAGATGAACGGGCACCAAAACATCGTTTGATTTTTGTTGTCGAATTGAATTGATAAAACTAAGTTTTCCCCAGATTGAAAGGTAATACAGGGACTAACTTTGGTCATCTCTCAAGGAAGAACTTTAGTTAATCTTGAACAATAAAAGTGGGGATTTTTGTTTATGGATTATGGTTTCAAGTAGAACTTTAAACAATTGAATAAAAATTACTTGTGTAAAGAGTTTTGCGATTGATGGTTATTGTCGGTGTTCTTAAAAAGTTCAGTTCTCATTGATGATTGATTGACTAGTTATACCATCATATCACTAGAATTCAATTTTACTTAATAGAATCACAATCTCATCCAAATTAAGATTTTAGCCAACACAAGAACTAGTTATCCATAATCATGGTTCTATGAACTTATATTAGCTTTAAGCACCAATTGCACAACCTATTTTTTTTAAATCAAAGTTACCTAATTCCTTTTTGTACCGAGCCGATGTCATTTAATTAATCAATTAAACGTTCCAAATTTAGCAAAAACTATGCATGACATGCACATCGGAATAGCAACATGATTCAAACCACTAGCAATGTGATAATTAATAATCATCAATTATAACATAACTAGGAGTAAGTATGAGGAATTAGAATAATATGAGAACATAAATAAAGCATATAACCTTAACAAACATCAATCCTAAGAAGACCTTACACAAGGTGAAAGAAATTATGAAGACATAATGTAAATTAAGTGGGGTTAATCCACTCCACTAAACTATAGCCTAGGAAAGGGGAATCTACTCTGCCAATCTAGAAATTAGGCGGGGCTAGAACCACTCCAACCAACCTAGGAACTAAACAGGGGATAATCACTATGCTAACTATAGCTTAATTAGGGGATTAACCGCACACAACATGATTCGATATTACGAGTATTT
This sequence comes from Nissolia schottii, assembly GCA_003254905.1. Lineage (NCBI taxonomy): Eukaryota > Viridiplantae > Streptophyta > Magnoliopsida > Fabales > Fabaceae > Nissolia > Nissolia schottii. Next base: position 41,635 of record QANU01065792.1, on the reverse strand, counting down.
TCTTTAAGTTTTCATAAAGTACGAGTAAACGTGACCTAATGTCACAAGATGTTTACGCGTTTAAGATTAGAAAGCACGATGTCATAAAAGTAGGTGATACAAGATTATTTTGTCCCTCGTCACCTAGTAAATAGATAAAGTTGCTCAAGGCTAGTATGGACTATAATGAAGTAGGACGTCTTAGCTTTTTAAATTTATAATTTAGAGACCACTGAGCGGCAGAGAGTGAAGAACATTCCTGGTAACGTCGAAAGGGCATGCCAGCATAGTCGGTGTACATTTCCAAGTCGCGTTGAAAGGGCAGATCGAGGAAAGCACGAGTCCGCGCCTGGTCGCGTCGAAAGGGCAGGCCCCTCACCATCCCCCAAGCTGGATGGTTGTTCTTATCGTTGTTCGATGATTTACGCCAAAGAGCATGTGTAGTTAGCTACCACACCGGTCAGAGCGCTGTCGGGGTCGACAACGATACGAAAACACAAGTAGGTTGTAGCCGGAGGCCACGACTACAAAGGTGGAAGGACATAAAGAATTAAAAAGGATATGACCCCGATACACAAGCTTGACAAGGAGCGTAAGAGAACCCCAGATCTCCTCATGCATAAGATATGTGATGTATGTATGTATATATGTATGTATGCATTTAAGTATGTATACGCTATAAGTTACTATCAAGAGAACTCTCGAGACGGCCTATATGAACGTCGTAGACCACGTGATCGGACATCACATTACTCAAGCAAATAAAGTTAATAAGCACGAATCTATAGGTAATGCAAAGATTAGAAATCCCTAGTCACCTAGTAAACTAGATAAAGCCACTCAGGATTAGGACGGATAATAATAACCAATAGGGAGTTTAGTATGCATGAACACTTAGAGATCTCCTGAGCGGTCTGGATCATAACTGAGTAATGAAACGATAATCAGGGACGCAATGTTCTCACCCCCACTCCTTTCTGATTCTAGGCGAGTACGATCAGTACACCTAAGAGGACGAGGCATCATAGGACGGCTTGAAGTCTCAAAGCCGGAAGATCACTGAGAAGAAGTAGGAGCTACCCTTTTCACCACGTATGACCGTGATTAGTATTCTGTATTTTGCAACAGTTAAATGGTCTAAATCGACCATTAACAATTATGTGCATTATGTTTAATTATGTACGCAGATGTGTAATAGTGTTATGGACCAGGTGTTTGTATATACCTGTGTGTGTGTGTGTGTGTGTGTTATGAATTATTCTGTATGAATGTTCGATAGATTAATTACCGCTTAAGTCCGTTAGGACTCTATCACTTGCATATCTAAATGAGTCCTTGAACACGCATGGCTCCCAACTAAAGCAGATAACAACCCTGTGAACATTAATTACGACTATAGCGTAGGCAGTTAACAAAGGTGTTATGACATGAACAATTAAATTAAATGATGAGACGGGTAAGAATAAACAAAACTTTTCAAACTCTTCTTCATGAAGCGGGAGGCATGAGAATTTAACATTTGTTGAATAAGATGTGGGAAACTTTGTTTAACTCTTCTTCACGAAACTTCCATTTTTTGTTCCTTCTGATCTCATTCCGCAGCTGTCATTGTATTTCTTCACATCACATACAGCGGTCCTAGGCTCTAAGGGTATTTTGGGTTTCGAAATACAATTATTGTTTCTGATTAGCTCATAACGACTACCATTTGCTGCTTCCTTGCCACGTCTATCTTTTGCTTTACAAGGCTCCCCGCTTTTGAATTAAGCTTTTTATCTCCTTTGGTACATGACTTTAAATTTTATTGCATGAGAGTTGATTAACGTTTTTCTAAACCCCAAATAAGAGAGGTCGATGATATGATACTGCAGTTATTTAGGAGCATAACGCCGTTAACAGTCTTTGAAATATTTGCTAGCTCTTTGGTTGGTTTTGACTATGCATTATATACGTGGTCCATCTAGATGTGACGGGCCTAGTGGAAACATTGGCAATTGATTTGATAAGGACAGGCACGCCAATCCCGCTTGTTGTGACAACTGGTTGTTTTGCCCGTTGTTGAAAAATTAAACTTGATAAAATGATCGGTTTGAAGTTTATGTAGGTGATATAGACAAACATATACAAGGTTATTACCATACTCTGATATTTATCATGAAGTTGAGATGTTTCTTTCGTTTACCTCCTCTTGCTAAGGATTATCTCCACCTTGACGTCTCTGTATATAAATTGAAGAAATCTCTTATCTCTTTCTATTTTTGCTGATAGTGATGGCTCATACTTTTTCTTTGTAGCGGCTAGCAGCTGATTGCTCTCAACGCTTTCGCAATCCTTGAATTGACCACTCCATCATCTTTTCCTTAACCTGACACGGCTAAACCAAGAACTAAACCAAGATAAGTTTCTTGGTTCTTGGTTTCAATCCAAATCATCGTTTTCTTTGGGACAGAGACCTATTGAAACGTTGATCTCATTGGTGCTCAGTTTTGTGGATTTGATCCTTAGCCATAGCTATCGTGGCATGCTAGCTGTACTTTTCTTTTTTTTATTTTTTATTTTTTATTTTCCCTTAATTGTATAGAAGAATCCTCCGCCCTCCAACCCCCAAACCTAAAAACACGCAGACATTTATGGCAATTGCGTTTCTCTATACCTAGCCCACATATGGTAGTTTTTACAAAGTGCTTTTCTGTGTGTGCATGTTCATATGTTTATTGGTGATTTCTTAGCTTACTTATGGAATTTAATTTATTTATTTTTAATAAATTTTATAATTAAATTTATCAATTTTGTTATTATGTTATTTTTATATGATTATAATAAATTTTTCATTAGTCAAATCATCGAAAGAGTTAATTTATAAGAAGTTTAGATATTTACAGACCATTTAAACTTATGAACTTCTCTACAAATATTGTATTAAAAAATTAATCCATCGTTATATCATATTAAATCATGAAATAATAATAAAAGTTAATAAATTTAATTATAAAAATTATAAAAAAAATAAATTAAATATCATGAAATTTTTACTCCAATATACACGTTTATTATGTGAACTGAAAAAATGACAGGTGTGAATACTATCCGAGTGGTCAAAGACCCTTGTTTCTGGCCCACTGCTTTACTTTTTCGTGGTGTTGTGTGTGTCATGTGGGGCTGATCCCTCCAACTGCAGAGGAATTGGATAAGAACATAATCTCTTTCGAAGGAGGTTTGTTACATCAATTTAGTTCCTAAAATTAAAAGTGAAATAATTAACCATTCAGTCATACAAAAAGTTGTTATTATAGTATATACATAGTTGAATTACATGAATTCGACTTAAATTAGCGTTATTTGAAGGATCTATCTTGGTGCGACTGTGTGGTTGGCGTGACTGTCAAAAACTACCTCAGATTATTTGTGATGGTTGTGTTACTTGTGCAACCCCTACAATCGTGTTTTTGTGGTTAAGTTTTTGTTATCGTTTTACTTTCGTATACTTTTTTTTTTTTGTAGATAAAAGAACTAAAGCCTAAAGAAAGAAACAAAAAAACTAACTCTCATTAAGTCACGTAATTTAAATCAGATCATTTAAAAGTAACGGTCGAATAGCAGTAGAAGTTACTTTCGTATACTTTGCTTGTTGGTACATATACCGGGACAGACTTTCCTCTTCTCTTGTCATAGAATTTTGAACGTTTTTCAATTATCGAACATATGTTAATTCCCACATCTTTCACACGAGACACGTCTAACCTAGCCACCCAAACGAAATCCTCCTTAAGATGCAAAAGAATTGCCCAAATGGCCACTTGTTGTCCTTCTACCACAAAAAGGGCAAAAAAAACTAACCACATTAATTACAGAAGCGCAAATTCCGCTGATGTTTGGTTGCTTTTATGTAGACACGGAGGTCCACATGCAGTACAACATACTCATGAATGATATAATACAACACGCAACCAACCAAACTAATGATAAGCTCGAGAAGCAAGTCACAAGCACTAAAATTTAATGTACTAGTTTTTCTCAAAAACAACAGTAATAATAATTAAAAAAACAGCACCAAACCTCTAAATTAAGAGACTTATGATAAAAATGAGCTGACATTATAATGCTAGATAACGACTAAGGTTTTCAATTGTTTGGTCTCTTATCTGCAGTAAAAGCACCAACAATTGAACAAGACCCCTTTTTTTTGGAAAAATAAGACAACCCTTACTCTGGCTGCAGATGTCGGCAGCAGCTATCTGCAAGTTCTTTGGATAAAGTATTAGACACCGCTAACTACACCTAAAAATGAAATGTCACTCTGAAAGTGGTCAGACCACTCACCTTAATCAGCGCTTCACGAGCATCTAATAATTTCTTATTTGCTCTAATAATTTCTTATTCCTGATCGCCCTTCCTGCGGCGATCAGCACCGGCTCGGTGCTCCTTGTACCCGTTCTTAGCCGATTCAGTCTCGGCGTTACCGGCAGCCTCTTCGGCGCCATCAAACGCCTTGTCAACAGCCTTACCCGCCACCCCTTCCCGGGACACCTTGGCCTTCTCCTCTGCAACTCTCTCGAATTCCTCAGCCGTGGACGGCGCCCTCTCTTCCATCAAGCGGCCGTGGCTTCCCTTGTCTGCTTGCACGTAGTTCTGAATATATCCGCATCGCTCATTCAATGAACCAGAACGGGGGGAAGAAAAAAGACGAAAGAAAATCACGGTGTTTTTCTTTTATCACTAAAAATTTACATGACATGCAATTAAACAGCCTGACCACTCTTGAAGGAAAACCCATGTGAGTAAAAAATTTCATGCACAAATTCAAGTAGCAAAAAAGATTACTTTTTCTTGGTGGGTTTGATCCACTCCTCATCCCTTGATTTCCACTTCCAATGGCAGGATTACAGTGTGATTTTACTATCGATTGCTGTGAACAGTTTCAGCGTTGATTTATGACATACAATTTATATATTGTGATTACTCTAGTAGCAAAACCCCCATAGATTTTTTATTTTCAAATTCAACCGGCATAAATAAAATTGACTTTCTAGGTGGGTCTTGATCCACACTCTTCCGCTTCCAGGAGCAGGATCAAGTAGAAAAATGTTCCACACACGTAATCCTATTCCTCAAGCACCAACCGAGTATAACAATTAATTTCAAGCAAGACAACTTGGAACTCCACAAAAAAAGGGGAAAAAAACACCGAGGGGCTAAATGTTATAACAATAATTGAGGTTACCTTAATGGGGTTGTAGAGGAATGGCCTGGTGGGGTTGACCATGGAAGACCGCGAAGAGGCATGGAGACGAGTGAGGAATTGGCCACCAGCCATAGCTGCAGTTTCGGCGCTTGTATTCAGGAAGGAGGCAGAGGGGTTGGTTTTGGCAGAAACGAGGCGATGTTAAAATATTGAGGATTGGAAAGCGGTGACGTGTCTTTGGGAGGGAGCTAATGATAGACACGTGGAGTTGGTGGAGTGAGCCACTTCATGCAACCCTAGAAACTGACAAGGTTGCTGCCTATATATTAGGGTTGTCAAAATGGGTCCGATCCATTTATCTGATTAAATGAATGCACTTTACATGTAAAAAATAGATCCTTAAAAATTTTTTAAAAAATTGCACTGTTCTGTTTAGGCCCAGCCCGTTTGTCCCGCGAACCGGCCCGTGAGCCCGTGAAATTTTAAAAAAAATTTTAAATAATTTATTTAATTTTTTTAATTTTTTTAAAAAATTTTTAATTTTAATAAAAATAAACGGACTAGCAGGAGATCCGTTTAAACCCGCAAACTGACCATAAACAAACCGAACCTTAAAAATATGCATATTTTTTACTTGATCTATTTAGATTCGCAGACCTAAATGGGCCGGACCCGCGTGTTTTGACAGCCATACTACAGATGCAGGCTGTGTCAAATACACTAATACTCTCTTTCTGTTTGTGCTGCTGCCATTGCCCACTTGCTTCTCACATGTGATTTATGAATGGATAAATACTGATGCTAAAACGATGGCAAATTTTTAGTTAAGGCCGTCTCTTCCTTCACGAAGCGTTGTGCGCTCTTTCTTACTTTTGGAATTTGTGGCCACAAATACTTTATGGAATCTTCCGCTTAAAAGGAGTCCAATTAATTAAATAACCAAAATGATAATTATTACTTTTGCTTTTAGAATAAGATATCAAGAATGATTTATACCCGCTAACAATATAAAATAAATTTATAAAATCAATTAATAAAAGTTTATGAAATTGCAAAATTAAGGTGTAGAACTACGAAAATTAAATCAAGACATTTTATACTGATCTTTTTTTCTTTTTTTACTCTTATTTAGTTTTCTGAACTTTATTTTTTGTGAATGTTATTAACGGGGATTGTCACTAATTTTGGGCAATCCTATCTTCTTCCACGACGATAATTGAATTTCTCAAGTAACGATTCATTGTTGTGTTTTGAGTGTAAATGCTAAAGTCTCGCATATAAATGATGAAATAAGTGAAGAGTATATTTGGTAAGGCTCGAAAACTCATTGCCAAGTTTTGGATCAAAAGAGTATATTTACGCTTAAGTCATAAATAACGCTAACTAATTATTATCTTTCGGTTCATTTACTTTTAGACTTACTTTTTAATATATATTTAGTTGTGAAAATATGGACCTATTCAAACTTTTTTCACTTTGAAATTCTTAGACATGAAAATGTGAGTCGTACTCGTGACACGATGAATCGTACTAACTAAGCAACTCTTACACTTATAACTGCTCACAAATCGGGTTAATCCGCAAAATCATCCAATTCGAAGCATACAGATAGAGTCGGATCTGTTGGCAGGTTAGCGGATCAAATGGCCCAAAAAAAAATCCTTAAAAGAGTTGGATAGCAGATTCAAAAATTTCAAATCTGCCAAATCTGACCTGACCCGACTGAGTAGTTTTTTAAAAAAATTTACTAAGAAGTGGACCTAGACCTGGAGACCTGGACCTCTCTGGTCACTTCCTCTTCTACTCTGCCTCACTAGGACCTGGACCACCTCGTTACTTCCCCTCCATCTCCTTCCCTTCCCTTCCTCAAGCTCCTCTCCGACTCTGCATGCGAACACTTCTTCTCCGGCTCCTTTCTTCCATTCCCAAAAGAAAAATCCCTGCCTCTTCCGTCTTCCCTTCATTCCTCTGTTCCTCAGGAAAATTGCAAACATTGAGACACAATCAGGCAAACCGTAAACATGATACCAATGACTTGCCTTCTTCTTGTCCTCCAACACACGACGGATCTGGCTCTTCCTGCCACTGGATGCTGCCATTGTTGCTCGACCTGACGCATGTGATGATAGTGTTGTTCTTCTTCCTCGAGTCGTGCCACTTGCAACAACTCAAATCCTCGTCACCGTTTGCAGCGAGTTCCACCATCCCCATCGGCCATCTCATGAAGGACGGTCGTCAGCGGGGGTTTCATGGTGGAGAAGGAACAAAATAACGAAACCATCACCAGAAAAAAAAATGTGGCAAGGAAAAAAAAAAAAAAAAAGGTTTTCAGCCATGGTTTCTTCTTAATGTGACAGGTTTTGGAAACAATTGAGAGAATAAGAACATTGGGGGAGGAGGGGGGTTGAACCCCACATGAAACGAATTCAATCTCGTGTTAAAAACAATTTCAAAACAAATTTAGGATTTTAAAATCCCATAATTTTAACCCCAATTGAAAATACAATTTTTTCAATCAGAAAAAGGAAATAAAAAATTCAGAATTTTTTTTTAATTTTTTTAAAAAATAATTGGCTATCTGCCATTCGACCAAATCCAACCTGTTTACTATTGGATTGGGTTGAATCGGATAGCTTAGCTGAAAATTTGAAATCCGATCTGATTGATCCGCTCATCAGATTGGTTGGTCGGATAGGTTTGCTGGTCGAATCCAATCCGATCCGAACCGTGAGCAGCCCTACCTACACTAAGGTGTACGCTAAGAGAACACCCAATAATCCTGCTCAAACATACATTCATTATCATAAAATATATACATTAAGTAGTCCCATCAACTCATAGTTGCGAATGCGTTCCCTAACTAACGAAAGGCTAAACCACTCATAGCGGTGGAGATCGCCTTATAATACGAAAATGGAGGTAGCATCAACTCATAGTTATGGATGATGCTTCCCCAACTGACTGATCGAGGGTTAACTGGAATAGGGGTAACATCAACTCATAGTTGCAGATGATGTTCCCTGACTGACGGAAGGCTAAACCACTCATAGCTGCGAAGGTCACCTTATAATACAAAAATGGAGGTAGCATAAACTCATAGTTGCGAATGATGCTTCCTTGACTGACTGGTTTGTTATCTTAACTACGGGTGAAATGGGATAGAGGGAACATCAACTCATAGCTGCAAATGATGTTCCTCGGCTGACTCGTTTGTTATCTTAACTAAGGGTTAACCCGACTCGTCTTGGCCTGTAACCCCTAAGAGTCTTATGCAATTATCTTGATTTAATCTTTCCTTTTAGCCTTAAATGACTTATCTTGACTTGTGCATTAATACTTAATATAAAAGCATATATTGTACGGGTACATAACAGGCATCTATTTATCATAAATAGATATGCCCAGTCTAATAGGAAATTGATATCATTCAAAAACAAGTAAGCAAAAACAGTCATAAATCTAACCTCAATCATATATATCCATAGATACTCAGGCATGCATAAAAGAAATTATGAGTATTATTGAATCTTCTTACCCATGACCAGAGACTAAGAATTGTGGGTTATAGTTTGGTTCTAATACGCTAATTATTCTCGGTCTGTGTCATCCCTCTGTCTCTTATTAGTACGAGACTCCGTCACGGGGCAGCGATTTTGTTATCTTTACCCTAGAAATCCCAATTTTTACAAAATTCCCAAATTACCTCCTAAGGTCCCAAAATTCTCATTTTGTCCCTTTTACCCCAAAAAAAACCCAATTCTATCTACCCTAAGGTTTTTTATAATCACGGATCCATTTTTCCTATCATTTACTAGATTTGGTCCTTAATTTTTAGAATTTTCAATTTTCCCCTATTTACCTGAAAATATCGTTTTAACTCAATTTATCCAAAAAAAATGCATAGGGAATTTCAAAATTTTTGAAACTTGACACCCTCACTCAACTTTTTGAATAGATTTAAAAAATGGGGTTAGTTTTTCAAGACAAAACCTCCTTCATACAGAACCAGACCAGACCCAAAATCATTCCCTAAAATTTACCTATTGTTTCGCGCAAAATAATTCGAGGGAACCTTCCGACGCTCCACAAACAGATTTTTAAAGGGAAAAAGTGATTGCAGCGTTCTCAGGTGAAGAACGTGGGTCCCGAATTGTATAAGTAAGAGAGAAGCAGAGTGCGAGAAATGGAAACGTGCTTATATTCAAATAAAATGGGTCACCGGAGTGACAATTAAAGAGGTATCCTCACCGGAGCCTATAAGCTCATGTTACAAGGTAAAGTGCAAGAAAGGGGAGAAAAGATGGTCAAGGTTAAGGGATTGCTACGATTATGTCAACTCCTAGGAAAGCATGGAAATAAAGTGAAAAAGAAAAGGGTGGTGGCATACGCTGCTTCCGGTAGGCAGCTAACTGCCAGCTGTGGGGCTTACTGAGCCGCGATGGTAAGTCTGGTATCCACCTCGAGTTTAGTTTAGGAACCCTGTATTTATAGAGTTTTAGGGCTCTCCTCTTTGGTAACCATTTCTCTATCAAGCGTCGGTGGTTACCACCTTCGACCAACGTGGTCCACATATTACGGGTCAGTTGCGCTTGCATGTGTGCCATGACATGTTGCGGTTGTCTTCTCCGTGCCTCTTTACCGTTGTGCCATTTTCAGAACGAGAAAAGTTATTTTCCGTAGTGGCCACGTCAAACTTGGAGGTTTTAGATTGTGTCCAAATCTGGTAACATTATAACCCGCACCCTTCCCATAGGTACCCAACCCACCCTTTTTTTTAGAACACCTGTCGAAATACTATAAAATTCAATTCACATATATATTAACACAATCATATAATAAAGTATCACAAATGTCAATACTCAACATTGATTAAATATACAAAGATCCAATACCAAAGAAATTATTAATTAATGGCATAACAAGGAAATAGGATACCATGCCAAAGATTTTGAAAATATGCCAAAAACAGCCGAGAGATTAAATAAGGTAATTTTTTTTCAATATTAATAAACCTAACTTTTAAAGAGGATTGAAGAAGGGCAGGTGATGACGACTTTGAGTTCGATGCGATGAAGAACAGTGAAGAACGAACAACGATGAAGCGCAATAAAGCACGAACCGGGTGATGAATCACGGTGTAGAACAAATGACGACAATTAGAGACTACGACTTCAACGCGATGAACGATGTGCTTTTGCGGTAGTGAGTGGAGGATACGTCTTCAACGTCAATGACAGAGGGCCAACAAGACATAGTCACCGGCAAAGGAAAAGGACGAGTGAAGTGTGGTTGGAGTGAAGGTTAGTGGTGTGGCGCACAACGATGAGAGTGAAGTTTGAAAGAGAGAGAAATGACATAAAGGTAAAGGATATTAGGAATTTAGGGTTAGATAAATTTTATATAATTTTTGATAATATATAATATATAAAGTGCGGAGTGTACAGAGACGGATTCACTCTATACCCTACCCCCACCCCGTAGACCATGGGGCGAGTTTTAAACCCACCCCGAGTAGGTTGGGTAGAGCAGGTGCGCAAAGTTCATGCTGTCATCCCTATCTCCATCAACAAAGGGTACACACTAAAAATCAGATATAGTTAAACTGAAGTCAGGTATTCAATTCAGATTTGAATTGATCATGAAAATAATTGAACAGGAACACAAAAATGTGTCTACGTAGCAATCCTCATGTGCCCAAACCAAGCTCACCTTGTTTTCCAGTCACATCTAGCCATGTCTAAACGTAAATAAAATAAAAAGTAAAATAAAATAAATAATATATTAATTAGCACAACACACGCCAAAAGTGTGACCAAACATCCAAGATCCACAGCCTTACACAAGTCTACATTTTATATCTAAAGCATCATTTTCGTGTTAATTAAAAGCGTTGCCCTGAGTGATAAATAGCCACTTGTTGCTAGCATCAATGAGAACAATCAGACATGGCCTCTAGTCTGAGTACAGGCACCACGTTATAAGCGCAGACTGTCATACTATAGGCAACGTGTATGTGTTGCCTATTGTCTAGATATAGCCAAGTCGTTAAAACTTACCTATTGTCTCATTATTGGCAACACTTTCAACACCTTCAAAGCCTGACATTTGGACATAAATTGGTAAATGCTTCCTTGTCACCAAACCTTGTTGCCTTAACTAAAAAAGTACCGGTAAATTACAATGACATTCTCTAAGGCCCAGTAAAATTACACTAACTTCCTTTTTATTTATAACTTTATCTTGTGACCCTAAGTTTTATAAAAGATTACACTCATCTCTCCTAATGGTATTTTTAAAATATTTGTGACTTTTATTTTAAAATGACAAAAATACCCTTTTTTTTAATCTTTCATTCTCTCGTACAAGTGCTTTAAGATTTTAATATTCACATTCAACTAAAATAAATTTCATGAAAATCTTAAATAATAAAATAAATTTCATGAAAAACATTAAATAATAAAATAATTTCTCCTAATTTTTTTAAAATATTTATTTAATTATTATTTTATAAATGTCTAAATTAAGGTAATGTAATTTTAATGGTAATTTTATTCATTTAATTTTTCTCAACTAAATTAAATGAATAAAATTACCATTAAAATTACGTTACCTTAATTTAAAAATTTATAAAATAATAATTGAATGAATGTTTTTAAAAAATTGAAAGAAATTATTTTATTATTTAATATTTTTATGAAATTTTATTTTATTATTTAATATTTTTATGAAATTAATTTTAGTTGAATGTGAAAATTAAAATGTTAAAATACCTATGATATGGAAATATGAAAGAATAAGATTTAAAAAAAATAAGAGTAATTTTGTTATTTTAAAGCAAGTAAAAGGTCACATTTCAAAAATGTCATTACAAAAATGTCTTTAGGAGAGGTGAGGATAACCTTACAAAGCTCAGATGAATCACAGGACAAATTTACAAATAGAAAGGTGAGTTTAAGAGAGTTCAGTGTAAGTTTCTCAAAAAGCAATGCTTGTTTATATGCAATTTTAACTAACACACATGATCCCAAATACACTATCAAGCCATCAATTCAAACCATACATGTATATGAACTTAAACAAAAAAACCTCTCCATTGTTCATAACCAATCGTTTGCCTCATAATCATCAAATCGATCAAGGAGCTACATTGAGCCATTCCTTCCAAATATATCAACAGAATTTCCCTAGACAAATTTAAATAAAATTAAATGATCAGTACTAGCTGCAAAAACAAGAATTGCATACAGCTATGATCCATCTGTCATAAATCAGAAATAGCTCTCTGAACTAGCTTTGCTTCCCACCAGTACACTCTCAGGTCATATAGCTCTGTGCAATGCATGTGTCAGCGTGTGTACGATCTCATTATCTAGGTGAGTGCACAGTTGTGAGAGAAGCAGCATGTGCGTTCAAGGGACAGGAGGGGATCATTTTTTATATTCAGTTGGGTAATATTTACAGGCAGGGACAAGTTTCAACGAAATTGGCAGACAGAGGCCTCAACGCTTGCCCCATCAAATATTTGCTCAATGCATCCACATTTCAAGAAAAGGGGTGCTCATGAAACCATAAGACAAAATTGAATAAAAACATAAATAAATAAAAAAAAAAAAGCATTAATTGATGTGATGGTAGGGAAAAAGGAAACGAACCTAGACCATCGCTGGCATCAGAAGCAATCTCACTTCTAATTCAGCACTTCTCCGTCTTAATCCCAAACCCATCTGAGGGAAAGTTTATCACTTGATCATTCCGATAAAGGAACACCAAGAAGAAGCAATACCCATGACAACTTAATGGGCATCCAACTCTTTCAAGAACCAAGAATTGGGGTTAATTAAGTTTTTAACCCCTATAAAATTAAAAAGTTTGGTTTTAGTCCCTGTAAAATTTTTAGTCTAATATTACTACTTAGAATGAAACTTAAATCAATTATCAAATTTAAATCCATTAGCCTAATAAATAGTTACACAATTTCAGATTGATTATCCTTTTCCCACTTATATCAAATATATTATTCAATGAACTAAATAAATCCAAGATAGCTTCTAATAAACAACACAATACCTAGCCATGACTTGGAACATGAGTCGATGCAGAGGAACGCCCGAGATGTTGGCCAATCAAATCCCCTGCACTGTTTGCACCAGGCAGAAAATTCTTAGCTCGCATGTGGAAGTTAGCACTTCAGCAACATTCAGTCCAGGATTGTTCTGTTGCAGCAAAAGCTGCACAAGATTCCGCAAATCTTGTACCTCTTCTTTTGGCAATCTTTAAGTTCTGTCTGTTCAGAAGAAACACACTTGATAATAACACGACATATCTATAATAAATCATTGACATTGTTGTTAGAGTGACTCACAATTACAGCTTCAGTTAAATGATCGAGTTGCTTCCCATTTCGTCCCGTGCGAGTTGCAACAAACACATCAAGTTGTGTCGGTTCTTTGTTCTCACCATTTTCACGCTACACAAATGACAAAAGAAAGAGTATAACACATGATTTTACTATAGGAAATTATGAACAGAAAGAGAAGTTTCAAATTTCACAAAAGTTTCTACAATATTACCAATCCCACACGCACTCTTCCGAAATTGGTAGGCCCCATTCGATGCCTCCATTTCTGTTTCTTGCAATTTTCAGAATCAAAAATGCTACATGTACATCCAATTTCATATACCCATACATACACTATTAATAATCGATAAACTTTATTCTCACGAGTGCACAAACATTACAAACTTGTATATAATACTCTCAACTATACTTAATTAAGTGCACAAACATTACATGAGTTAAAACACAAACTTTATGTATATAAGTTCGAGATGTATGTATGGTGTATGATTTTTAGTGTAAGTGTAGCAGAACTCTTTCAGAATTTACAGAACACTTGGACTATGCACCAAAAATAACAGAAGGAAACAAATGTATTAAATCAAATAAATTCTAAAATAAAAACAAATAAAGAAAAAAATGCAACAAATTTCGGAATCAATGTTATTTCCACTCACTTGAACAGTTGGAAGACTCCAGTATGCAATCAATCTTCGAAATTGTACTTCTGGAATATTTGTGGGACGATTTTTCAACATATCCTCAATGTTGTCATACTTCTCAAAATGTTTTTTCTCTTCATAACCCTCTTGTGTCGCCTCCAAGCTTCTCGAATGCCGTCCATAACCCATTTCTTCCCTTCATCTGGAATGATGAACTTTGACTACACTACACAAAACACATGTTTTATTTGGTAATGTTGAGAATAAACATATGGTTAAATGTATCTATCCATCTATGGTTAGTGTTTTGCATTGGAAGCATAAGAGTCTTAAGGTGTGTTCGCAAGTTGAGTTTTGGAGAGAAGGTTTTGGGGGCTTAGTCATGATTTTTACAAGTAGGGTTTTGGAGGGGAGGGAAAGGTTTTTTTTTTTTGGGGAGGGAGAAATCATGACTATGCTCCACCAAAACCTTCATTTCCCCTCCAAAACCCAACTTGGAGACACACCCTTAGGAAATAGACTAGCATTAATTAGCAAGTCTTGAAACTAGGCATGCATCTACTCCCTGTTGCACTATATAGTGTCGATAGGTACCCAAGTATTCACATATTCAACTTATTCTTGCATAAACTCTTGCTACACTACTCCCCCTTTTATCTTCCCTAAAAAATAAATAGCTCTTACTTGGACATATTCCCACAAGCATTTTTTAACCGGTTTTTCAGGCACAGCCTTCCAACTAGTGCACAACAAACTAACAAATTTAGAATTCCTTGCATCTGTTCCAAGAAACTTGGTTAAGTCATTAAATCTTTTGTCAGTTGGTCCCACTGCTTGTCCTTTATCAAAGGTCACCTCCTCTCTTTCTTCCCAGCCTCTTGCATTGATATCTTTGCATGTTGTTTGTCCCCGGGTCCTTCTATTCTTTGAGGTACCTGACCAACACGTTTAGAAGATTATGCAAAGAGAACCTACAAGAATTACCAGCATGCAATATTTTTACATTGATGACCCCAACAGATATTAGTACTAAAAAATTAAACGGAGATTACATCACCTTTGACATGGTCAATCTGCATAACTTGATCTCCATCACAATAAAATAGAGCAAGTTCATGTTCATCAACATCATTGTCATCCCCTGAATTGATTCAGCTTAGTGGTCTGGATATATTGTTTTACTCCCAAACGGGGAGTAGAAATGAGTTTTCTCCATGGCTAGATAAAGTTGTACTTTTTTTGTCTAAAAACATTATATGGGTTTAGTAAAGGACGAAAAGTATATTCTATTTGTTCCTCTAGAGGGACATAGGAGTATTCTATAAGACTATCTAGTTTAGAAGCTAAAGTTTTCTTACAAGATTATAGAGAGCTTTCAGGATAGAGAAATGGGAGCGAGTTGTTGTGAAGGGATTTCCATAGGTGAGTTTTATTCTTCCCTACTCACCGTCATCTTTATATCTATCATGCACTCTCTATGTACAAAAAGAGGAAGATAAGTGGAACTGCATTTAGGCTCTGATACCAAGCATACCAGGAGCCCTTCCACTATAATGATATAATCTTTATTTTCACACAGCGAGATTTTCGGCATAAACCAAAGCCTACTTTTTGAGCCACAGTTAATCATAAAGATTATACCTCTATAATAGAAAGGACTGGAGAGTATGGATCTTTGATCAAACATATTTCTGATGTACAAGATCCTCAACTAAGAGGCAAGTACAGAGCATACTATATGTTTATGATGCCATTATCTTCCTATTTCTCATACTTTAAGAGAGCATGAGTTGATATAAGGAATTAGGTTTTTAGGAAGAAAGAGAGGTGTTTAGAAAGCCATAGATCTTANCTACTTCCTTTTTCGATACACTTATACGATGTATGATGCGTATGGCTCGGTATTTTCATAGTATGATTCAGAGAAGTTTTAAATTGGCCCGCTATTTTGTAAACCCTAATTTTATACTAGGATATAGAATCATAAAGGTTCGCAGCACCAGAGGAGGACCACCTAGTCGGAAAGTCTATGACTTAAGCATAGGCCTACTAGCTAGGGTGTTTCAGATTTTAGTCTCTAAAACAATGATGTAGGGTTCATGACTAAGAAAGAGATTCTGATCTTCCAAGTACTCTTCCTTATCTTATTCTTCTTCCATTTTTTCTTTCCAATAATTTTCAAGCAACTGATCTAGCCTGCTTTCTTTATACTCGGACCAAGGTGAATTTTCAGAGTCTTGCATAACTTCATCAAGTTTGTCTGATTCATCATTTATTTCTGGTTCTCCAGTTGGTTTAAAATCATCAGTTCCATATTCTCCCAGTGTCTTATTAATGTTAGATATGATATATTATATTATTTTAAGTGTTATTGAGTTGTTCTATGAATAAAATTCTTCTTTTTTTTGGTCCAAAAAGAAAGAAAAAGAAATACTTGTACACAAAATTTACCTTAAAATAAGGAAAGAACTTTTGTGGTTGGTCATGATGCGTGGATGAGTTCTCATATCTTGGTCGAATAATTCTACTACCGAACTTGCAAACTACTTCCAAAACCATTTTAAACGACTTGCTAATAGCATGGAGGTAATGTTGAAAGCGTTTAGCAACAACTCGATGTTGCAGATTATGACATACTATTATTAGGAACATGGCAACTCCTCCATCCACACTTACCTTCTTGTCATCTGTCAATTTTCCAACATCCTTTGAAGTGTCACAAAACTTCATAAACACATGTTTCTCCATTCTAAAACTCTCATAACATCTAGCTTCGTGACCAACCAAGAACCGCAAGTGTATACATCTTCCCCGTCAACATTGAAACATGGTGTCTTATTAATAAAACTTTGCTCACATTCCTTAATTAGTGAAACTATAATTAAATCTCTTGTTAGTAAAACTTTGCATTTGGGTTTGGATAAAGTATTTTAAAATTGTTAGAGAATTGGAATTACAAAGGAATTTAAATGTATCAATTAAAACTTTTTTCAATTTAAAAATTTATCGTTTGGATAAAATACTTTCATTTGTAAAATACTTTGTGTAGATGAAGTAGTTATATTACCTACACTTTTAAAATTATTTAGCTGAATAAAGTAATAAAATTATTATTTTTAATTTTCTTATCTTTTTTAAAAAGGTGTTGTCGATAACAATCAAAATGCATCTAAAAAAATAGATTATTTATAATCTCCACTCTCCAAATTATTTTTTGAAACTTGTATTTGCAATGTAGTCATTTATCTCTCTCAAGTAGAATGACAAAATATACCTCAGTACATCACAATCTACTATTTCCTTTATATAACCCAAAATTTCAAATACCACAATCCTTTTGTGCCTAACACCATAAACCATCGTAAACATTGAAGAAAAAGAACAACGATATAATTTAGAAAAAGCAAGAAAAAACACTCATGAAAGCAATAAGAAGAAAATATAGAAATTGAGAATTTCAACAAAAAAAAATAGTTTTAAAGAGAACACAAAGTGATCGAACTTGATAAGGAAAAATGATATATGGAATTAAGAGTGAGTCATAAGGTTAATCTCCAATGAAGATAAAGAATATAAAAGAATGACTAATTCTCCTTTTCTTTTTAATCGTGATATGAAGGAGACCTTTAGTAAAGAGAATGAAATTTATTTCCTTTATAACACATTGGAGAGACTCGAATCACCCCCCAAAGAAAGAGTGTGAAATTTAAAATACCCTCTCCACAGGAAGAATTCCATATTCTCTATTTTGAGTAGATAAAATACACTAAAATCTCTCAAATTTTAAAAATCCTCTTAATATAACATCCAAATACTATTTTACCATAAAAAATTTAAAATATCTTAAAAAAATACATTACCCTCTAAACACGACCTTAATAGATCTATCCTCTCTACTGATGTACCCTCCTCTCTACTCTTTATATGTTTTCTATACTGATCATCCAAATTACATTACTGATTTTTTTTCATGGTTATGCGCAGTTTTCCTCTCAATTGTGAGAAAAAAATATGTGGGACCGATGCAATGTTTTCTTTTCCCTCCATTTCTCTTGCACACCAAACAAGAAAAAATTACAAAAATCACTTCATTTTCTCTATATTTTTTTTCCCCTTCATTTTCATCTATTCTAAACACAGCATCGAAGTTTAAGAACCACCAAGGCGGCTGATAATTGTATCCGAATTATATCTACATATAATATATCAACAAATATATCTACAAATAAACAAATGGCACAATACACAAATAATATAGTTGAATATCATTGTAAACCAAAATTGATTGATCCGCAACTGATGGTAACCACTGCCAATAATAAAGTCAAGATTTACCTGCAGAAGCAACAGAGGATTAGGCTGAATAGACGCATGAAGGTCAGAAAAAATCAAAATCAATTAACCATTTCAAATTACTTCCAAAAGTAAGAGAATTATAGATATTGCTGACACGTAGTGGGTGGCATCCTCGATATGTTTCGTTAACATTGTTGCAAATTTGTTGTCATAAAGACAAAGTATAACCTATTATGTTCACAATAGAGTTGAGTTGTTTTGTAACAGGATAACCTAGCACATTAACGAATTTCAAACAGCAGAACATGGTGACCACATAAACCAGACTATACTAAACTTTAAAATGACTAGAACCACAATTTTACTAAGGATTTAACTGCACCAAAACTGACAACAAGAAATCAAGTGCTATACAATCACACACCAACCAAAATCAAGAAATAAATTCTGCAAATTTGTTTCGTTATTTTTCATTAGCACTGGCAAATTTGATTTCATAAAGACAAAACATAACCTACAATGTCCACAATAGAGTTGAATTGTGTTTTAACAAGACAAGACAACCTAGTCACATTAATGAATTTCAAACAGCAGAAAATAATGACTAAAGAAACCAAATAAATTCTGCCCGAGGGAACATGGAAAGTCATCATTTGGACCAAACCATTATTTAACTTCAGATGTTAAATGAGAAACAACTAACATTAACAATAAGTGATATTATACCTGCCATCACGTTGCAAGAACAATAGAACAGTTCTAAAGTAAAGACATCCACTCAGCTGGGAATTCCCTTAACTCCAAGTATCAAGAACATGGTATAAAAACTCCGGTTTAACAAAACAAAAATTTGCACAGAACTGTTGTTATTGTTTTCGTTAATCTTCTCTGGTCACACAAGTGAAGCACCAGCAGGGTCTTTCATCTTTATATCTGATTCATGCTCTGCTGCAAATGCTAAAATTGACAAGATTGCCCTTTGGCCTGAGTTTGATGCGTGTTCAAATGGAGAATCCAGAAACATAGATGAATTCGCAACTGAAGTTTGAGAGTTATCAGATTCCTTTTTTACCTCGGGAACTGATTTACAATGACCGGGATCTACATGAGAGTATGAGCTACGTTGTAAATCAGTTGTAGCGTCATCTATCAAAGCTTTCCCTGCAAAATTCGATTTTATTCGTTCTGCCACAGATTGACTTTTATCAAAAATCTCATTTGAGACTATATCAATCTGTGGCACACTTCCTTTTGTTCCATCAATAGCTTTGCTGTAATCATCCTTATTTAAGGATGAACTTGCAAGATCAGGCAAACCAAAATTGACTGACTGAGGCAACTTGATAGAACTTTTAAAATTGCAAACAGAACCTTTGCCAAAAGAAAGAAAGTTAACTCCCTTACGTGCAACAACTGGCACGCTGAGTGGACGAGTGCCAGATGCACGTTTGTCAGCACATGTCCCAATTTGGACAAGACTTTCCTTGTTTGGAGTTATCATGCCTTGTTTTGGTGTACTAGGACTGGGCAATGATGAATTTGCAGCATTGGCGAAGCTAACTCCTTTGGGTAATGGTGTTAGTTGTTTAAGTTGTTTCTGTACCGTGCTTGTCACCTTATATTTTGAATTGATATGAGAACAAATTCCCAAAGAATTGATCAAGTGGTTTTGCTGGACAGAACTACCGACACAATTGTTAGGTGGCTTACTGACACTTGTATTTCTTGGCAGGAATGGAGACTTCAACTCTGGTCTGCAAACTCTTGAAGGCAAAGGAATATCTTCCTTGGTCGATAACTGAATTTAAAAAAGGTCCATGCTACCGTTATATAATACAGATACATGCATATAAATATACCAGATTGCTACCGTTCTTATATTATGTTTATCAAAACATGGTCATTTACAATAATTAGGTGGACGTGCTACCTGATGTGAAAATAAACAAGCATCACCTCTGCTACAAAAACCATTGGACACAAAAATGTCACAAGGATACTTGGAGAGCTGATGATCATATGGGCAGTTATCCCCTTTCATGCAAGAGTGGCGAGAAAAATGACAACATGGCTGCAATTTCAAAATTAATATTGATCTGTAAATAGTAGAAAGCATAGCTGACAGGATAATTCCTGATACAACTTGATGAAAAAACAAATAGGGAATAATTTTTTTTTTAAAAAAAGGGGAAATACCTTAGATTTTGTCAAAGGCACGGTATCATGTGAAAAGTGGCACTTGTCACCCTGTCAAATTTATTTAGGACGAGGCAAGAGCAAGGGAAGTTAGAATAATAGGAAAAATTTCAGTATATAACATGTATGGCACAAACTGCAAAAGTATACTACTCAGACAACAATGACCTGGGTAGGCAACAGCAAAAGGTTTCAAGAGTTCAGGCCAATTCAAATGTCACATAATAGAAATATTAAAATTGAAGAAACTCTACGGGACTTAGTTTAACTTTCTAATATGGAAATCTCGCATAACAAACACGTATTAATCATGGGATTTGCTATATTGCTCTTGAAAGAGAAGGTCTTTACTGGTAATCCCTATAAATGAACTTCACGCAGGTCAAGTTAGAAGAAATGAACATATCAGTTAGCTTCAAGAATCACATAGTTAAATATAGTATCAAAACCAAAATAACAAATTCTCACGCATCATGAATAAGAAAAACAATAATTGAGAAAAAAAACATACATATTTCACTATAATTGAGTTATATACCTCAAAGCACCTTCCAATGAGATAATGGCGACAATAAGAGATAGTTTTTGGTTTCTGTACTAGAGGTAACTTCAACCTTTTACCACCACCAAGTTCTCTGTTCTTTTGTGCCCTTTTCTTCCGTTTCTTTTCCTACACAATAAAGTTTATCAAATAAAGAAATCGGTCACATGTTAAAACATACAAATTTATTGTTTATTTTATGCAAAAAAAACATAAAATTAACTGATGTTGAGGTTACTTAAAAGGAGGTTGAATTAAGTTGCATACAAATGTTAAGAACACGAAATAAGAATACCTTCCTTTTAGCTTTCTTTGCCTCAGAACCAGGACCACGCTTTTTCTTACTGCTGACATCAACCGTTTGCTGCGATGATTAACAATTAACCAAAGAAAAATAAACATTATTAGTCTTGAAAATAGTTGGTCCACATTATGGAACCTCACATTGGATGCCCATAACTTTGGTTGACCATAAAATAACTCTCAACCAAAATTCCAACTTTTAATTAATTTTTCCCAAAGTCTCAGTGCAAACAAAACAGCCAAATTCATGAGAACTGTAGAACACATAAACAGACTTTGGAACATAGACATTCAATAAACAAGACTGTACTTTTGGTGGTTTAGGGGGAATGATGGGAAGGGAGACACTACTTTTTGTGGTTTAAGGTAGAGGATGGGAAGATAGAAATTAAAACATTGCAGCCCAAGCAGAAATAATTGATATGATTTTATTTGAACTTACTAAACAAAAAATAACAAAAAGAAGGATAACTACTCAACAAATCTCAGATTCATCATAGGTGGTGCACTATAAGAAAATAATTTGATGTTAACTAGAATAAAATGAAAGTTTATCATTTAATATTATAGAAGATGCATTGAAGGCCAAGGTAACCAGGTGCGAATCATACCTCAACCAAAGATGAGTTCCCATGACCTTGGTTAGCATCTATTTTCTTATGTGAATTATCATCCAAAGGCATATCAAATGAATTATCATCCATTCCAAAGTCTCCAATGATTTCACCCTCTTCTATGGATTCTTTGTCAATTGAAATATCGGGAGAATTCAATGCACTTTTCACACAAGTTAATTTTTCTAAATTCTCTTCATTTTGCATTTCATGTTTATCTTTCAAAATAGCAGCACCCAACAACCTTTTGTCTTCACATGCATTCAAAGCTTCATTGGTCATATCCTGATTTAAAGAAAGGTGTGTTGCTTCAGTAAACTTTGGACAACATTGTTCTTCATTCTTGAATTCTCCCTTTTCAGTGTTTGGAATAGAATCCATTGTAGAACAAACCGTATTCACCAGTTCCATTTCCTTTTTCTGTCTCTCGCTCGATGGACTAATTACTGATTCAGACGGTTGTCTTTTTGTTGATTTTGACTCATTGACCATCAAAGATGGATGAGAGCTTTCTGGGGCAAGTTGATTAAGCTCACCTTGTACTTGCAAGCCACTGGCATTGCCAGATCTATCCACAACGGAAGGCTGGAATTCAACATGTTGTACTTGGTAATCCATCAACTCAACTTCACTGTTGCCATTCTGTTTCACTCCTAATCCCGATTTCAAGGGGATTGAATCGCTATCACAAACATGACCTTCAGCTCCTTTCACAGCCAACTCCAACTCATCCATTATCCTCTGTTGCTCATTAAGATTGTTTGCTTGCATAGACGTATCCTTCAGTTGTGTTTTCAAAGACTCCTCAACTTCCTCCATTCCCATCATCAGATCTATATAACTGAGATTTATGTTATTGCCACCAAACTCCTTGCCCTTGTCTTCAACTCCTTCAATGATCTCATGGACTTCATCTATTCTTTTCTCAGGATCCTTGGAATCCATATAATCAGAACCAACAATTTCAGAGAACTTAGATCCCTTTTCCTGTTTCTCTTGCCCGATTTCACCACTGCCATTATCTTGAAGCATGAAGAAATACAATTGATATTAAATAAAATAAAGAGACAGATAAATATGAGAAATGTTCAATTAAATTGAAACCAACAACAAATTGATCCATATACACAACCAAACCTTGAACTTCAATTTCTAATGCTGCAACTGGTAACTTAAAAACTATTTCTTTAAAAAGAACTTTTGCTAAATAAATCAGTGTTGCTATATAGCCCAAAGGCCTCATGCACGGAAATTCACAAAGCTCACATGGATCTACATGTGGTTGTTAACAAATCATAGGTGGTTGAAAATGGTAAAGTATGGAGAGAAAAACTGTCAAGCAAAAACACACTTTTTATAATTTCATTTGTCGTTTTCCCAAAATTGCTTCGGGCAAAAAAAAGTGTTTTCTAAAAAAATTACCCTTTTGATTTCAATTTACCAAATCTCGAACAGATAGAATCAAAACAGGTCTCAAATTAGAAAGAAAAAAAAAATGGGGAGTGCACAAATAAATTAAAAAAAATAAAAAAACAGAAAATTAATACATAACCATAACCAAAGCAAAAAACTTCAATTTCCAAATTCCAATCCAAAGCATTATGTAGAAAAATAAACTACATAAGGCAAATAAAAAGGGCAACCTTTTGATTTGAAATAACATACCAGATGAAGCAGGAAGACTTGAGAAAATGCGAACAAGGTTGAAGTAAGTTTGGCTGCGTAAGTGTGATCGACGGTAAGCAGGGAAACCCAATGGTTTTGAGGTAACCAACTCAGCATGCCCCATTGGAACCTGAAAAAAAAGGGTTTCAATTAGAAGCTCTTACGGTGGGTTGTTGCATAAGGCAAAAAGCTCAGCACCTTTTAGGTGCCAACTGCACCACGATTCAAGAGTAGTGACCAAAGATAATTAAGTTCTGATGTTGTGCTCCCTGTCCCTATGGCACCAAAAGATTAAGGCCAGGTTAGGCCAATCTCTTAACAGGCCAAGCCCGTGTCATTAATTTTCAACTTTGGCCTGGCCTGTTGCTTGTCAAAGGCCTTTGTTTCGGCCTGGTCTGGCTTATTTGAAAGACCTGGCCTAGCCTACAGCCTGATAGGCCTGCCAATTTTATTTTTTTTGGTTGAACAAAAAAAATACTATTTTTCTAGCCTGTTTACCAAGGCCTATTTACACACATTAAATAGGCATTCACATTGTTATTGTTATATAAATGAAAACTAAATTGCAACAATCCAATATTTAAATAAAAATCCATACATTAAACAAAAACAAGAACTACAAATACAAAACAAGGACCAAAACATAACTGAGAAAAATAGAAGGCCAAGCATAATTAATCAAAGAGGAAAAAAGTTTGGGCGCACACAAGCCATACCCTCCAATTCTTTATCATTCACCCACCAAGCTCCATGAGCACCAAATAGCAAACCAAACCAAACTCCTATCCTTATCACAGCAATCAAACCACTTCCAAATGAAAATATAGGTCGCACTCCTCCAAAATTCATAGCAAACACATAACAAATCAATGTACTCCTCCAAAAGCCTGAATAGCTCTATCATTCAATGCTTAGTGTTCAATTTTTCGTAAGCTAGAGATGCCTGGAATAAGACATAGCAGAACATAAAGACAAATTTCACCTTAAACATTACTTGACATTGCATTCAACAACATCATAACACTAAGATACACATTTGACATTTCCTAACATCATATTGGATGCATGAAACTAGCATACGTTATAATCATCGAAGAAAGTGCCCAAGGTATTGACTAGTAAAACCAAATGTTAAACTTTGTCTTTAATCAAATTATATTTCTCATTTTAAATCAACACCTATATTATATACTGCTTCTAGCATCTAATATCAAATTGAAAGTCTAAATGCTGAAATTGAAACACTAAACTTTTTTCATTCCAAAATAACCACATGAAATTGAAAGAACTCAAACTCTAAGCAATTGAAGCTCACAAACTCTTCCAAAAGCTCAAAAAATCAGAAAAAAGAAAGGGAAAAAAAAAACTGTTTTAGATCAAGAAAGAAAAATCAACATGCGCCAAATTTCTTTCAATCAAAACCAACATGCAAATGCCACTCACTTAAACCGGGAAACAGCTTCTTCATGATAATGTAATAACCAGAAAATGAGGAACAACATAAAAAAAAATAAAACAAAAAATCTCTCAGAACCAGAACAGCAGACAACAATCCAACATTTAAAAAACAAGAGGAAAAAAATTCAAAGTCATAGTGATCAAACCAACACCAAAGAATTTCCCAATCTCCAAAACCCTAACCCCAATCCAACATTGGAAACTACAACTAAAAATAAATAAATAAAAAAAGAAGAGGAACCGAGAAGGAAGATGCGAGCTGAGCGAGCTTTAGAATGGCGACCGAGCTTTAGAGATGAGGAAGACGGTGAAATGAGCGTGCTTTATAGGTGAGGAAGACGATGAGAGATGGCGTAGATGGGGTGACGATGGAGAGATCAGAGCTTTATAGATGAAGGGTCGCGTGAGCGCTAGAGACATAGAGATGGAAAGGAGAGGAGAGGAGAGCCGTGAGAAGTGAGACTACTGCGTAGCGATGAAATTTTACTAAAAAACTTTTCCTGCTACTCACCTATGGAGGCGTTACTCTTTTCCCTTTTGCGCAGAAAGCAATTTCGGGGGCAGATTCTACTGTGAGGAGCGATGAATCTGGTCACTGAAATTGAAGTTGCTACTTTACCCTCGTCTTCTTTCCTACCCAAATCCTCCCTGTCACTACCGTCTTGTTACCTTTTGCTTTCATGCCAGTAGCAGGAAACTCATCTTTCTGAGAAAATGGAAACCAAACACAACAATATGATTCAGTTGTTTCATCCTTTTTTTATTTTATTCAGTTTTCAACAAGAACTCTCAAAGAGTGATTCAGACTTAAAACGAGATCTCCTACCTCAACTACGCCGCCGACGATTCCGGTGACGGCACCTTCCTATGCGACAGCGCAAGCGGTCGTTTCGGCGATGCGTCGATTGTTTTCCCTTCCGTTGGCAGGCGTCGTCGGACTCAACTGCCCCTCTCCGAACGACGTCGGGTGCTGCCGAGCCCCAACCAGCCGCTACGCCGTACGTCAGAAGCACAGATCTCAATCTGGATGGCCGAGTCTGGATTGACGGGAAAATTGACCGGGAGAGAAACAAAGATAAGCAAAACGACGTGATAAACATAATACAGAAAAGGGTATACAAAAATCTACCGCCTTTGATGAGACCAAGTGTGTGAAAGGTTAGAGCCCGAAGAGGAGGTCAGCCGGGGCACTCTACGGTGGTTGTATGAGGCATCTTTTGCGGTGTCTAAATATCGATGCCACGTACTTTTGTTCGTATTCTTCGCTTGCATGTAAAAAGGGAGTAAAATAAATCAACCAACTTTCGAGAGTAGGGTTGTCAACGGGGATGGGAATAGGTTAGGTCAGACCCTTAACAGGTCTAAATTTTAGTTTGAGTGAGCCTAATAGGCCTGCCTGATTTTTTTTTTATAATAAAAAAAAGCTGCTACTTTGGCCTGTTATTACGATCCGTTACACACTCAATAAAATAACATTCACAGGATGTTATTGCGACCTTTACACACTCAATAAAATAAAATTCAACAACAATAATCAATCATCGTACAATACCAATATTATCCAAATACGGTCTACGTCCAAAACATACAAGACAAATAATATCAAAATACCAAATAAACAAGAATTATTCTCAACACAATACATTAATTCTCAACACAATATTAATTATTCTCAACACAACATTAATTCACAAATATTATTAAACGAGTTGACATTCTAGTATCAAATCTTCAATATGACCTCCCCTCCTTCTTCATTGTCAAGTGCCTAAAAATAACAAATTATTTATATCAATATTCATGACATTGACATAATTTTAAAATAATAAGATAAATAAATAATAAGAAATACATTTTGCTTTATCTTTATGTTAAACTTGTTGCGGAGCCAATCCCCAACACAAATGAGTGCTTGAATAGATTCTTCGCTCAATTTAGCACGATATTCATCAATTATTCTTCTTCCAGCACTAAATGTGGAGGGGTCCAAAAGCTTAACCCAAAGTTCTTGATAGTCCTAAGATCATTTCTCATGTTTAAAAACCCAAATTCTGACCTCAGAATCACGAAATTCCAATTTCACCCTTTCTCCCAAAATTACCATTTCGCCCCCGTAAACGCCCTATTTTGTTTGGAATTTTTGTTCTCAAAAACCCGATGGACTCAAGACTTGCCCTTAAGGTTTTTGATAGTTCTAAACCCATATTTTATGAAAACAAACCCAGTTTTTCAGTCCCAAAACGTGAAA
Organism: Nissolia schottii; assembly: GCA_003254905.1. Taxonomy (NCBI): domain Eukaryota; kingdom Viridiplantae; phylum Streptophyta; class Magnoliopsida; order Fabales; family Fabaceae; genus Nissolia; species Nissolia schottii. Next base: position 14,153 of record QANU01065792.1, on the reverse strand, counting down.
TTACCGTTTTACCCTTTTTCCTAAAAACTCCGTTTTCTGCCTGTTTGTTGAGAAAATCATCGGGGACTCCAAAAATCATGAAACTTGACATCTCCACTCAAAATTTCGTGTAGAACTCAAAAATCACATTTGTTTTTCATGATAAAAATCCCAACATACAGTTCCTCTCAAAAACGTGACATATGCCTATTTCCATCTTAGGCTTTCCTAAATTCTGACAGAATCACAGACAGCAGCAACAGATCCAGATAATCATCAACAACATATATATACATCAAAGTCACATCAAAGTAATCCTAACCACAGGTATTTCTAACACAAAACACAGCTCAACCCATCTTAAATCACATAGACAGTGATTATGTCGGTTTACCCACGTTTTCGCGTCCGACGACGGTTTCTGCTGCTTTTTTGTCTCCAACGATGATGCTTCTTAGTTCTTCTTAGGCTGAATTTCTCCAAGCTTCCTCTAGGGATTATGAGGGATTTTGTGGGTTAAGGTTAGGGGATTTCTGAAGAACAGGAACTAGGTTGTGTACAAGAAGTGTCTAGGTCTCTGTTTTGACTGAATAACAGTCGATTGTGTAATCGGACAGAGCTTTGGCTAGGTTTTCCAATTTTTGCACCAAATTTCTGATTTGAGGGGTATTTATAGACCTCTTGGACGAAATTTGCTTTCCAATTTTGCCCTTGCGGCAAAATTCCCAAAATGCCCTTATTTTGTCTTTACATGAAATGTCATTTTCATGAGTCATTTAATGACTAGCCATCCATTTGACTCCTTTGACCCCACTTGGGCAGCCTCCTAACCGTGATTTCTTCTTGTGTCTTGGCCACTTTTGTGGCCAAGAATTAAGGGGCTCCGGCAGATCAATTTTGATCAGGTTTTTGGCGTTTCCGGTCCCGGTACTCCGCGTACGGCTGTTCTAAAAATATTCTGATCACGTCTTTGTGATCCTCTAATTTTTCCTAAGTAATATCTTAGGGTCATTTAGGTATTTATAAATT
>QANU01065792.1:0-12782 GCA_003254905.1 Nissolia schottii | reverse complement strand
CAGTTGGCACCTAAAAGGTGCTGAGCTTTTTGCCTTATGCAACAACCCACCGTAAGAGCTTCTAATTGAAACCCTTTTTTTTCAGGTTCCAATGGGGCATGCTGAGTTGGTTACCTCAAAACCATTGGGTTTCCCTGCTTACCGTCGATCACACTTACGCAGCCAAACTTGAAGGCCATTTTGAAAAATGTGAACAAGATTAGCTTGACGACGGATATGTGGAGATCACCCCACCAAGTAGCTGAATACATGCTTCTGACTGATGAATTGTGAATGATGTGAATGATGTGAGTCTGAGAGATATAGGCATATAGCCGTCTAGGGTTATTTACTTTAAAAAGCAAAAGCAAAATTAAAATAATAAAATTATATTAATAAATATAATTACATAGAATGATACAAAAAATAATGTTAGTTTAATGGTAACCATGTTACTTTGTATGGGGAAGGTCTTGGGTTCAAAGCCTGTTGGAAGGTAAATGAGTTTATATTTTTTAGTAAACATATGAGTATTTGTAAGTAAAGCCTGTTTACTGAAACAGGCTTTAAAAATGGTCACTAGCAGGCCAGGCGGCAGGTCCTGACAGACCTCGGAATTTACATGCAAAAAATTGACCTGACCCGTTTAGGCCTGCAAGCTAGCCCGTGAGCCCAAGAATTATTTTTTATTTACCAAAAAAATCAAAATTTTGAAAGTTTCATTTTGGACTCTAAATTTTATTTTGGAGTTTAAGAGTTTATTTATAATTGAGCATGTTTAACTATTTGTTATGCTTAACTACTTAGTTATATTTATATTGTTATACAGCTAAAGTGTTATGATGACCGAGATATTGACAAATTTTGCATTCTATTCCTTCAATGAGTGCTTACGCCCTACAAGTTGATATATACTTTCAAACCTTGTTTATTATTAATTAATCTATGAGAAAAAGTTCCAATTGTGTTTTTTATGAATAACATAACAGTACTCACATCAATGTTATATGTCGTCATTTAATTAATGAAAGTTGTATTAATTCATGAATCGATTTCAAATAGCATTTGAAAGCATTTGATATCTTTTAAACAAGATAGTTAAAGGAACAAAAAACATGATATAATATCACAATCAACCATTTAAACTATTTCTTTTTGATTAATTAATAGATAGATGATAAAAAATAATTAAAAATGATCACGCATACTTATTCACAATTTTGTATTTAAATCATAAAAAATAGGCCAAAATTTTAATTTTTTAAAAGAAAATAAACAGGCTGACGGACTGACCCGTTTAGGCCCACGAACCGACCATAAATGAGCCAGACTCTAAAAATAGACATAATTTTGGTCCAGGTTTGACACCCCTATTCGAGAGGATTTATAAAGCGCTTCCTTTATGAGTTAGGGCCTAAACGGCGTTTGACACCCCTATTCGAGAGGATTTTAAAAGCGCTCCCTTTATGAGTTAAACCCTCCATTAGTCCATATTTCATGAACGAGTATCTCTTGTTTTCCCGGAGAAAGTGTCTAGGTTACACAGGTCCAGGGACAACACTGGTACCGGATACGAAAATAATACGAGTACGTTTTAAAAATAAATAAAAATTTTCATATAATAAAAAATGAAAATTTCGCAAGATAAATGAGGAAACATACCATTTTCAACATACCAAACCTCCAGACCTCTACTACCCCCAAAAAATAAAATAAAAAAGAAAAAAAAACAGATTGCACTATTGCAACAATGAGCAAGCAAATTCAACACAGCAATCACACAACATGCATCAAAAGACATAAAGCAGTGGAGTCGTTTGCGAGCACAGGGTTATCACTAACCTCAGGAGCGAGACCCGCAACTGATCGAGGAGAGAAAGAGAGACTACCACAATGAATTCCAGGAAGTCGCCGGAGAAGATCTCCTCGAAGTCGCCGTGTCACTGCTGCCGGTCTCGCCGCCGCTGCTGCCCGTTCGCGCCACCGCGCTGCTGTTGACGCCGGTGGTGGCTGCCCGAGTCGTCTGCGGTACACCGTGGTCAGGTGAAATTGGGAGTTTTGGAGAAGAGAGAATGAGAGAAAGGATCGGCTGCTGAAGAGTGGAAGNACAAAAATATAAAATTAGAAACCTCATTCCTTCACTTCAAAATAGATCAAAGAAATAAATAAAAAAACCATTATTATATAAAAAAATTATTAAAGTTTTATTATGTAATCATAAGATGTTATAATTAATAATAATATTTTTTTTGTACAAATCCATAGATATTTACAGGGATTCAAATTCTCACAAGTAACGAGTAATAAACACTCACGATGTACACAAATATAGGTAGGGATGATGAGAGACATGTATCCTATTTCATAGATACTTATTCTCATTCCTAAGAATAACACAATTTTAGATAAATCGTATAATTGTGTCCCACCTGCGCCATGCCCAATTAAATAATTAAAAAATAACTAGTTCTTTATTGCATATGATGCACCAAAATGCATGAATTATATTAACTAATTAATTATCATTATTATTACTACTTTATATAATTAAAATTTTTAATATATGTAATTAATTTTTCATTTAAATTTTATAATCAAGCTATTTAAAAATTTTATTTAACATCAAATAAATCACCAAAAAAAGCATAACAATTTTGATAGTATACAAAATAAATTTATGTTTAAAATTTAATATTTATTAAAATAATTCTTGTTCTTATCTAATTTTATACACATAAATTAAATGAAAAATAGTTATATCTATTTTAATATTTAAAGTAATTTTTTTTAGAATGTGAAAAATCCTTACAATTATTCTCTTCATTTGTTATTTTATGAAACATAATTTTTTTTTCAAAGGGTTTGTGTTTCACAATACTATTTCAAGGTTGACCCATGCTAAGCCGATGTGTTTGTTACGTGGCGGGTGTGGGGCTTTGCATGCTAGGTAAGACTCACANATGTGAAAAACCCTTACAATTATTCTCTTCATTTGTTATTTTATGAAACATAATTTTTTTTTTTCAAAGGGTTTATGTTTCACAATACTATTTCAAGGTCGACCCATGCCAAGCCGATGTGTTTGTCACGTGGCGGGTGTGGGGGCATTGCATGCTAGGTAAGACTCGCAACCTCATGATTGGAATCTTAATGCAACATCCGTCATGATGACTGTCCACATGTGTTAATCTGGGATATATATTTAAACTTTATGCGCCCTTGTCTATTGATTCGTTTAAGGGTGATGGATAAGGTGACCTTTGGGGGAAAGGATTTTCGTTGTCTAATTGACATTTAGGGAGGAGGGGAGAGATGGTTTAAATAGGGATGTCCCTCCACTTGGAAACGCTTCTCATTTCTTCTCCAAACTTCCTTTCGTGTCACATTTGATTCTTTGTCGCAGTCTCTCTTTCATTCATGGTGCTCCTCCCCTCCCCCTTCTTGCATAAAGTAAATTTCTCTCTTACCTTGCTCTTTTTAATCTCTTGCTTTGATTTTAGGAAGTGTCAATCCTTAGGTTATGTTCAAAAAGAGAAAACCATGTCTGGAGAATTAGTTCTTGACAAGGAAAATGGTAGTTTTGATGTTGTTGAGGGTGAAGAAGGTTTTGACCCTTACTCTTGGGTTGATTCCTCTATGTTGTCATAAGACTCCATTTATGTGCATCCCAAGCTCCTTAGATTGTTTAAGCATATTCATAACTTAACTGCTAATGGCAATGAAAAGTCTATCATCGTCGAGCCTTGTTCAACACGTGATAGGGTGTGTCATCTTATACATAATAGAAAACTTTCTCTTAGCATATATGTTTATGACATATTTTTCTCTCATCTAGAGATTATCTTCCCTTCAACCCCTTTCAAATAGGGGTAATTCATCGTCTGAACGTAGCCTTTTTTCAAATTCATCCAAATAGTTGGGTCTTTATACATTCGTTTGAGGTGTTAATGAATATTGATGAAGCATCTTAAGATCAAGACTAGTGTCAATACCTTTTTCTACTTTTTCCAAGCCAAAAGGGGTGAATAAGGGTTTCTAGGTGTCCTTTAGTAGTCGATTTAGGGATCAGCTATTTGAGCTCTAAACTAGTTCCTTTAAGGACTTTAAGGTCCAATTTTTTAAAATTTGACTTGGAAAGATGGGGAGGGGAGGTGTCACGCCCCAATTTAAGACGTGACCGCACATAGGGCTACTGCCCTACGGTAGCTCTAACGTGACGTACTAACGTACATGTAATGCTTATAAATGAACAACTGATATCATAATAAATACTGGTTTCATATGATAACTACTTTCATTAAACAATAGTTGAGTTTACATGTTCAACTAAAAATGTTATTCTGAAAATATGACTAATAACATAAATGCTAGATGGTGGATCCTGCCCTAGGTGTTTGGAGCATGACTGAACTACTCGGAAGTTCCCACTGCGAAGCGAAGCTTACCACTGATATCTGGAATCCTCACTCACTAGACGAGGGGATCGCTCTCACTATCCTCAACCAAATCTGAAAATGTTTTGACAGAGGGGTGAGTTGTCAACTCAATGGTGGGTACCTCAGTACCACTCAGGAAGCACATATAGCAGTTAAATGCCATATAGATACATATATACATATACTAAAGGAACAAACTGATAAATAAAGCATAACTGATATATGAGAGGAACTGGAATAATTGAATATAACCGATTATGATGAATACTGTAATAACTGATAAAACTAAACGTACTGGATAACTGGAATAAACTGGGCCAATAACTGGAAAGTAAAATTGTACGTATGCCCACTTCCCTGGCATAATAGCACAATTCGAGGGAGCCGCAGCTTGACCCCACTTTACCAGGATAAATCTGGATGGTTTCGATACGCACGCAATTGGGATATCTGTGAGGGTACGCATACCATAAGTCTGAGGAGCTTACGCTCACCTAATCTACTAAATTTGGAAGGGCACGCATGCCATAATCTGAGGAGCCTGGCGCTCATAGCTATCTACTACTGAATCTGGTTGGAAGGTCATTGACCCTGCATTGCTCTAAGTCATTTATCTTGTGATTTATTGTTTGTAAAGTCTTTTAGGGAGCTGTCTTTGATTACTCATGTTGTTAAGGCCTAAGACTACTGGTTATGTCAAGTGTGTCCTACTTAACTAATCTTGTTTATTAGTCCAAACTCAAGGACCAAGGTCCTACACTTAAGACAGGATTCCCAAGTAAGAAAGCTGCATCACGACAGACATTTTAAGTACCAAGTCTTGCCTTAGCCAGAACCTACCCCTTGTTAGGGCTCATGCCTTAACCTGAGTATTTATTTAAAGTCTTATCACATAATCCTAATCTAGCTAATCTAAGGGATATAGTGTCTAAGGGCTTAGGTCTCTGTGCTAACATAGCATGACATAGCATATATAATATAACATAAGTATGATCACATGGCATATATAGCATATCACATAAGCATGACATTTACTAAGCATGTATAAGAATAACTAATTAACTACTAGCATGTTATGGCCTAACTGACTTTATTGATGGACCACCGATGTGGGACCATCGACGCACCAGGATCGTCATTCACCTAGAATATCGCGGAACGGAGGAACGTTGACACTGGGCGCTCCTAGCGGCGTGGTGTTGGCACCTGGAAATCCAACCAAACCACCATTAGAAACCCATAAGGAAAACTTTTAATTAATAGGCCTCGCGATAGTGATTCTGACATTGCTACAACGCTCCGGCATCACCACGGCGTCCTGTGGACCACCGTGGGCCACCACCACCTAGCGACGCCAGGGCCTACTCCCTTAGGCCATCCTAAAACTAGGAATGGCTACCAACCTAAGAAGGAGAGAAGAAATGTGTAAAAACTCATTCTAATAGGGAAGAAAAGCTTTAGACTCTAAGCGAGTTGGAATGGGGAGCAGAACTCTATTTATAGGAGAAGGGATGGCCAAAGGGTTGGGTCGGGCCTCTCCTAATCCAAAAACGTGGAACTCGGATTTTTTTGGTTAGCAGCGGAGCGCCTCGACCATGTTTTCCTTGCGACTCGAGCGAGATGTGTCCCCCTTTTTTTTTTGGTCCTCACCGGAGGGATCTTTATCCTTTTTTCTTCAGTCCTAATAAGAAAATTCAAGGGGATGAGCTCTTCTCCTTATTCTGGCAACATGATCCACAGAAGATCACGAATAGAGATTATGACCTCCTCGCCAAGTAGGACAAGAGATCATTAAGTTCATGTCCAGTGACCACATGGCCAAACCTTTCCATATCACCAAGCTCATTCGTTATGAGCTTGCGTAAAGGGTGTTACTGGGTGAGTGTGTCTTTGTAGGTGTTTGGATTATTTGTGTATAGATACTTGTGCTAACATTTTGTGTATTATATTGCAAAGACTTTAGCAAACAGGATCAATCCCGAGGAGTACTTCGAGTACATTAGGAAAAAGAAGGCAAAAATGGGCGGTGGTATCGCTACCATTATTGTTTCCACTGCAGTGGTTGCTGCCACAGACCACGTTGATCCTCCTAAGGTGGCCTTAGGTACCTCTATGCATTAGTAAGGGGTAATTGTTGCTACACCGTATGTCACCAATCCAAACTCAGGAGTAATTGTAATATCCCACTTTTTCCTTAGCAAAGATTTTGCTTAATAAATAAATATACGAGCAATTTATTAAGACTAGGAATTTTATATCGCCAATTATATTTTCCTAAATGCCAATCAAGGTAACAGTTTAGTGATCTCACGAAATTCTACGAAGATCCAGATCAATTATCTTTTGTCACCGAAATTTAATTACGTATCGAAGGTATCTGTAAAACACACTTCTATGAGAGTTGACTTACGAATACCTTGGATTAATTTAAATTCCTTATTAGAAAAATTATTATATTATGATGGTACGGCTTAGAAAATTTTATAAGATATCCGTTAAATTGCTGCGCACGTACGGCAACGCACTAATTATTTTATTATTCCATAATTGAACATTGCATAATAAAAATGTGTGGTTTTAATGCTTAATTAATATGTTTTGCACACTATCCTCTTTTGTGAGAAATTAAGAAAAATACAATTTTAAGCATTATTTTATCTTAGAATTTAATATGTAGATTTCTTTTGTTCTTTTTAGTTTTCTATTTTTATTGCAGAAAATAAATTGTCAAGAGGATCATTGAAGATTTGAAGGAGATTTGATAAGATATAAATTTTGAAGAAGAGATTCGAAGAGAAGATTTAGACCAATAAATGCAAGATTGAATTCAAATTCAAAAAGGATTTGGTCAAAGATTTGTTGAGGATTTTTTAACGCTGACTTTGCCATGGATTTTTAGTCATGATGGAGATTGAATCTCGATTTGACCTCAACCACAAAGTTGTAGATCTATCTCTTAGCTTTAATTTGATATTTGAATCACCTCAATCCAATATCTTTAACCGAAATCGCAATTTTACTAACTGTTGTGCTGAAAGTGCGGGATTTACACCCACTTTAGGTCAATCCTCTAAAAATTAGACATCCTCTCAACAACGCGAGATAACTTCATACTTAGCCCCCACTTTTATTTTCTGCACTTTTTCCTTTTATTTTATGCACTTTAGGTTTATGTTAGTAGTGCTTAATTATTAAGTTCTTCAATGATTGTTGGAAACCTCGCATTGACAACGCAAGCTCCCAATTATTTGCGAAGTTCTTTCATTATTTTAATCAGGTTTTGTTATTTTAATTCTCTATTATTTTTATACTCTTTCTTCTCTTTATTTATTATGAGTTTCTATCCTCCACCCATGGAGGAGGAGTTTCTTATATCTTGCATGCGGTAACTCTATATTAGGATTAATTCGAGGTCTTGTGCTTAATGTTTATTCATGATTTGTTCCGCCCCTAATTAGTAATATAGCGATTGCATGTTATTAGTTAGGGTTAATTCCAGGTTGATAGATCTTGTCGATTGTAGGATTTATTGATTTAGGATTTGGGAACTTTTTGGGAACTAATTAGATTTAATTAGGTTATGCAATTAGGACATAATTGATATCGATTTTAAATGTTGAGGTCTTAGTTTTAATTCCTGTATTAATAAATGCTTAGGGGATTGACGGTCGTAGTCTCTTAAGTGAATTGCGTATTAATTAGAGATTTCAACTAATAAACAACATTCCCTCGTATGAATAATTAATTAGGAATCAATGACAATTAATCCTTAATCTAGAAATGTCGTATGCAGGATATTAACTTTTATCATTGTTTATTTATTTGTTTTAATTTTCTATTATTTTAAATTCAATCAATTCAAACCCCCCAATTTAATTAAACGTTTAATTGGTTCTAATTTTTTCATAGAGAGACGACCTAGGTTAGCCCCCTTTACTACGTTTTTGGGGTTAATTAGTTTTATAAATTATTATTTGATCGCGCACTAAAATTAACGACGTTTTGGTTTGTGTCAGGCACGTACACGAAACTTTAGCAACCAAACACGATCAAACGCACTATTCACATTACAATATTTAATTGAATTTCCCTTCCATTTCAGCCATGGGAGCCATGATTTATCATGACTTCACCCCCAAAATTAATTAATTTCTCCAAAACATGAAGTACCAAAGCTCATACCTTGGACTATACACACCATACTTCACACTATTCATCCAATTTCTTCATTAATCCTAATTTCCTTCAAAATTTTGGTACCAAACCGTGGCAATCCCTCCCCATCAGCCCTCTTTCATTTTTATTTTCTTTCCTTAATAAAACAAGTCAAAACAAGGCCATATATTGCACTATGTGCACCTTACCTTACACTATTCAAACACGCATGGTTATCAAAATCGCATGTTAACTCGTAAAGTCGTACGAGTTTACGTTCCTAGGTAGTAAAATCGAGCTAACTCGCATGTAAACTCGTTTTTGGGTAACTCGGGTAAACTCGGGTAAACTCACACAAAATCGCGAGTTTACTACCGAGTTCACGAGTTTACCAAATTGTGGGTTTTTTTAAGGACAAAGCAAGCAAAACAACGTCGTCGTTTTGCACGTCTCTGAGTCTTTAGATTTAGGTTGTTCAGTGTTTCAAAGTTGGCATTCACAATTATGCCTGCAATTGTACTTCGTCGTGCCATCATGCTCCGTTGTGCTCCTCCGTCATGCTCTGTCGCTAATCCATCGTATGTATTCCATCCTTTGCTCAGAGATCTTTTCTACCAGGGTGCATGGCCTCTGCATCGCTATCTGTGCTTTAGTGTTTTGGATTGGAGACAATATCATCACATACTCGATTCTTGTGATGCTCAATACTATGGGACTCACTGGTATCTTCAGTGTTTATGCTATTGTGTGTGTCATTGCCTTGATATTTGTGTTCTTGAAGGTTCCATAAACAAAGGGCATGCCCCTCGAAGTCATCACCAAGCTTGAGTGATTGACATTGTTCTAGAAACAAAGGTTGTCGGCTCGAAGCAGGCTACTTCTGTCAAGAATAAGTGACATTGTTCTTTATATACATTTGCTATGTTGGTTGCTTAACACACCGCCTCTCTATTGTGTTGATAGATTTTGCTTGTCATTAAGTTTATGTGGAGGAGGATATGTTCTTGTTCAAACATTTGTATTATGTATAAATTGAACTTAAAACTCATATATTTCATCTTTATTTGTACTTTGTTATGGAGTTAAACGTATTTATGAATTTCAAGTTTTATTAAATATATTTTTGTAGCATAATAGTTTTTAAAATATTTTTTTAACATTTTTTTAATAATAGGTAAACTTGTACGAGTTTACGATCCAAGTTTATGATCCGAGTTTACGGAGGTTCCACGAGTTTACTTAAACTCTCGAGTTTGATAACCTTGCAAACATTATACACACACTATTCATTATTTGACTATTTTGATCTATTTCTCCCCAAAAATCTAGGCATTCAGCCGTGATGCCCCTCCCCAAATCTTATTAATTTTGTCCTCAAAATTAGGCTAGGTTTGCTCCAAAATTGATCAAGAACAATAACACACTCTTACACTTTTCCATCCTATCACTTACACTCTGTTAATCACTAGTTTCTCTCAAAAATCATCACACTCCCATGGCTCCAATTCAGCATTGGCAGCCCGATCCATTTCAATCACTCATCTTTGACTCACCAAACCTCTTACAAACACCATACCTCTACACCCACTCTCTTACAAGACCATGCCTCCACCTAGGCTTCCATCACTTCTAACTCTTTAAAATTAATTCAATTTCCTATCACCAATCAGCCAAGAGGTCGTAGCCTCACTCCCCAAATCTTAGAGAAATTTCAATTCTTTCCTTTATATATACAAGCAAAACCAAGCTTAGAAGACACATCCTTTCTTCTTAAAAATTTACTTCTTGCTTCCTAGTTTCTCTTGCTCCAAACCGAGCATGTATCCCCCAAAATTCTCCCATCCTCACTTCTTCATTTTCTTCTCTTTGTGACCAAGAAAGAACACCATCTCATCATCTCTTAAAACTCAATCTCATTTCCTTCACAAAGCCTTGAATTCACAAACCATCATCCTTACAAAAACTCCTATCAAAACCGTGGTTATCATCCACTTTTCCTCTCAAGTTTTCTCTGGAGAAAAGGTGATCCAACAAGCTTTGGTGACACCAAGGCTCTCCAAGGAGCTTTCTCTCAAAGTTGTTTAAATCTTCTTAAGTCTTCGTAGAGGTGGGTAATCCGAAAACCCACTACCTTAGTGGCATGTTTATGATGTTTGATAATGAAAATATGAATTTATTTGCATGTTTGAAGGTTGTGTTTGAATGCTTTGATTTGGTCTTGGTTGAGGAAAATTAATTGAAGAAAAGTCCAGGCAAGGGTTTTAGCTAGGATTCTTAGGAAACTTTTGGGAAAAACGGTTGAGATTGTTCGCTTTGAGTATAAACTGTAGGCTGATATTTTTATCATGGAAAAATAAACTCATTTTTGAAATCTACATGAAAAATCAAGTGGAGGTGTTAAGTTTCAAAGTTTTCGGAGCCCCCGACGAATTTCTCGAATAAATTAAGTAAAACGACGTCTTTAGGCGAAAAAAAGCAAAACGGAAATTTTGAAAAATAGAGCTGAAAGTCTGGGTTTGTTTTCATGAAAATTGAGTGTAGAGATATCCAAAAACCTTAGGGTGAAGTCTTGAGCCATTTGGATTTTTGTTAACTAAAATTCTGAAGAAAATCGGTAATTTCGGGTAAAAACGGTGTTTTGGACAAAGGGTAAAAGTGGAATTTTGAAACTTTGGGTTGAATATATGGGCTTATAATTGTGAAAAATGAGCTTAAAGATATCAAAAACCTTGTGGTCGAGTTTAGGGCCCTTTGGGTTTTTGATAACTAAAATTCTAAAGAAAAAAAACTGGGAATTTTGGGAAAAAGGGGAATTAAGGAGTTTCTAAGAGATAGTTAAGGAATTTAAGAAAAGGTTAAGACAACCAAGTTAAGGAGAAAGAAATCCAATGAAAGTATTCCAAACTAAAGTTTCCTGGTCGTAAAAGAGACGGCTGAGCGAAACTTACAGACCTTCCCTGTTGAATGCTTGTGAATGTAGTCGTAGAAATGTGCATGGTTATCCTGTGAAATTTATTGTATTTTATGTGCTATATTATTATTATTATGCATCATGAGGAAATGGGTAGCCATTAGAGTGTTAGGCCAACCTTAGATAACTAGAAGCTAAATCACGTAAGTATGGAAAGATAATAAATGAACCTTAGGGAAATAAGCAAAGATCTCAAGAAGGTTCCAACCACAATGGGCTAAGAATACCTTGAAGATATGCACTTAGTTATATAATAGGAAACTCCTTTCTCTTGGCTTTAATGCCCCTCTCATCCAGAAAGAAGGAATGGTTATGCTAGGAAAGCGAGTTTACGCTAAGAAAAGCAAAGTCCATGCTAAGAAAGCGAGCTTGTGCTAAAGAAACAAGTTTAATTACTGAGAAAGCAAGTTAATGCCTAGAAAGAAAGTTTACGACGAAAAAGAAAGAAAGAATTTTAGAAGGAAAGTAAGTTTATGCTAAGAAGGTCAGGTTATGCTGGAAAGCATGAGGTCCACCCCTAGTTATGCCACAAGGGCAGCGCCTCACTACCCAGTAAGGGGTGATCAACATGTATATGTTTATGCTATATGCGTCACTGGGTCGCTACCACATCATATACGAGCTCTACCTCAAGGAAAGGAAAAGAAAGCAGGTTGTACAAAGAAAGGTTTCGCAAGACGGCCTCTAAAAGTTATGCGGGACGAGAATGCGTGACCCGATGTCAAGCTACGCAAGCGAATAGGATTAGTAAGCACGATAAGTTTTCCTTTGATAGGTAATGCAAAGACTAGAATTCCCCGATCACCAAGTAAGTTAGATAAAACTACTCATAACTAGTATGCATGGTTATCAAAATCGCGTTTTAACTCATAAACCGTTACAAGTTCACGTTCCTAGGTAGTAAAATCAAGTTGACCACATGTAAACTCGTTTCTGGGACAAACTCGGGTGAACTCGTGTGAACTCGGGTGAACTCGGGCGAACTCGTGTGAACTTGGGCGAACTCGGGTGAACTCGTGTGAACTCGGGTGAACTCGTGTGAACTCGGGTGAACTTGGGTGAAATCAAGTGAACTCGTCGGAACTCGGGTGAACTCGTGTGAAACCGGGTGAACTCAGGTGAACTCGTGTGAACTCAGGTGAACTCGGTTGAACTCGGATGAACTCGGGTGAACTCGGGTGAACTCAGGTGAACTCGGGAGTGAACTGGTGTGAAATCGGGTGAACTCATGGTGAACTCGG
>QANU01065694.1:0-11648 GCA_003254905.1 Nissolia schottii | reverse complement strand
ACCTTTTTCACATAAAAATGTGCTTAAGCGATCGTACCAAGCTCTAGGAGCCTGTTTGAGGCCGTAGAGTGCCTTCTTAAGTTTATATACATGAGAAGGATTTTTAAAGTCTTCAAACCCAGGGGGTTGACGAACATAAACTTCCTCTTGTATATAACCATTTAAGAATGCACTCTTGACATCCATTTGATATATTTTGAAAGTTTAATGAACAAGCATATGCCAAGAGTAAACATATTGCTTCTAACCTAGCCACTGGAGCATAGGTTTCGTCATAATCAATTCCTTCCTCCTGATTATATCCTTGGGCCACCAATCTTGCCTTGTTTCGCACAATGATGCCATTTTCATCTAATTTGTTTCTGAACACCCACTTTGTACCAATGATTTGTTTGTCTTCAGGGGCAGGTACAAGTTCCCAAACTTCATTGCGAGTAAATTGATTGAGTTCATCTTGCATGGCAACTATCCAGTGTTCATCTTTTAGTGCATCATGTACTTTGGATGGCTCGATTTGTGACACAAACGCCATGTGTAAGCAAGCATCATTGAGTTTTAGTCTTGTTGTGACTCCTCTTGATATATCACCAATGATTTTATCAATTGGGTGATCTTTATGAGTTCTCCATTCCTTGGGTAGATCATCCTGAACTTGTTCTTCAACTTGATCATTGTCAAGATTGTTTTCTCCTTGGATTTGATCAGCATTTCTTGGTATTGGAACTTTTTCCTCCTTAGAGGGGTTAGTTTCATCAAATGATACATGAATAGATTCTTCAATAGTATGAGTTCTTTTATTGAAGATGCGATAGGCTTTGCTTGAAAGTGAGTAACCAAGAAATATACCTTCATCTGCTTTTGCATCAAACTTACTAAGGTTGTCCTTGCCGTTGTTCAGAACAAAACATTTTGTGCCATAGATATGAAAATGTGCAATATTTGGCTTTCTACCCTTGAACAACTCATATGGAGTTTTCTTTAGGAAAGGTCTAATTAGAACTCTATTAGAAACATAGCAAGCCGTGCTAACTACATCTGCCCAAAAGTACTTAGGCAAATTTATTTCATTTAGCATAGTTCTTGTCAGTTCCTCAAGAGATCTATTTTTCCTTTCCACAACTCCATTTTGTTGAGGTGTTCTAGGAGCGGAAAAGTTATGAGAGATGTCATGTTCACTACAAAACTCTTCAAAATATGCATTTTCAAATTCACCACCATGATCACTTCTAATTGATGCAATTTTTAAAGATTTTTCATTTTCAGCAGTTTTTGCAAATCGTTTGAATGCATCAAAAGCATGATTCTTGTGTAATAGAAATAAAGTCCATGTAAATCTAGAGTAGTCATCAACAATTACAAGACCATAATAGTTTCCTCCAAAACTCTTTGTCCTTAATGGACCAAATAAGTCCATATGGAGTAACTGAAGAGGTCTAGTAGTTGAAACAACGTTCTTAGGTTTAAAGGAAACTTTTGTTTGCTTTCCTTTTTGACATGCATCACACAATCTATCTTTAACAAATTTAATCTTTGGTAAACCAATGACTAAATCATGCTTGATGAGTTTATTTAAGTGATCCATGTGAATATGTGCTAAACGTTTATGCCATAGCCAACAATCATCATTGCTTTTTACCATTAGGCATGTATTTTTAGATGATATATCTCCTAGTGAAATCATGAAAACCTTATTAACTTTGTATCCAGAAAATTTTACTTCTTGGGTTTTCTTGTCTTTCACTACACATATATCATCTTCAAATCCAACTATAAGACCTTTGTCACATAATTGGCTAATGCTAAGCAGATTATGTCTTAGGCCTTCAACATATAGCACATTTTCAATGGTAGTTTGAGGAGGCGTACCTATTCTTCCAATGCCAATGATTCTTCCTCGTTCATTGTTGCCATAATTTACAAATCCTTTGTTTCTTGGCATAAGAAATGAGAACTTTGTTTTGTCTCCCGTCATGTGTGAGGAACAACCACTATCAAGGTACCATAAGTCACTTGCTGCCCTCATACATATCTGCAAAACAATTTAGAAATGAGTATAAGGTACCCAATGTGCTTTGGGTCCTTGCTTGTTAGAACCTTTCTTAACCCACTTCTTTTGACCATTTGGAACACTATATTTCTTGATATAACATGCATTATTGGTGTGTCCTTCTAAACAACAATAACTACATATATACCTTTTTTTAGGAATTAATTGAATTTTCCTTGGTAAATACTTGTTCGAAGCATAGTAGTTATTTGGTTTAGAAATAGGCTTTGATTGTAAAACATTTTTCTTTGCATGCAGATTAGGTTGTGGATTACTAGCCTTCACAAACAAAGTTTTCTTTACATCATTCTTACCCTTTTGTGGAGTATAGCCTAATCCACTTCTATCTTTAGTATCTCGTTGCATGCTTAAAATATCTTCTAACCCATGCTTACCTTTTTCAAATTTACATACAATTTGTTGAAGATTATCAACTTTAGTTTCTAAAGTTATGCACTTCTTACAAGCATCTTGGTTTTCTACCATAGATTTAATCAAGTTTACTTCTTCTTACTTAGCATAGATTTTGGAAAAATTTAAACATATTTCTTGTATGCATTCAAAAGCAACTTGTAAATCTTCATAAGAGAGTTTATCAGAACTAACCTCATCATTTTCGTTGTCAGAATCATGAGTTGTCATCAATGCGATCTAGGATTCTTCATCTTCAGATTTAGATGAAGAACTAACGTCATTGTCTTCCCATGCCACGTATGCTTTCTTGCCCTTCTTGTGTTTGTTGTCCACTTTGTCTCTGAATCCATTCTTCTTCCTTTGGATGTTTGGACAATCAGACTTGATATTTCCGGGCTTTCCGCACTCAAAGCATGTGAATATTTGAGAAGAAGATGAATCGTTCTTCTTTATGAATCTTTTATTTTGACCAAACCGCATGCCTTTCTTTTTGAAGAATTTTCCAAGATTCTTGACTAAGAGATTCATGTTTTCACACTCATCATCTTTAGAATCTTCCTTTTCAGAATCAATTTTTGCTTTTAAAGAAATTTACATGTGTTTCTTCTCGTGTTGCTCATGTTGATCAAGGCGACTCAACTCCAATTCATGATCTTGCAGTTTTCTGAAAAGTGTTGCTAGAGTCATCTTGGATAGGCTCTTCTTTTCTGATATTGCCGTCACCTTCGGTTGCCATATCCGAGTCAATGATCGTAGCACCTTTAGATTTAAATCTTATAAACTTTGCCAAGAGCAGATAAATGATTAATCAGATGAGTAAATCTTTTTTACATATCAAGGATCTTTTCTTCAGGAAGTATCCTGAACATCTCATATTCTTAGGATAGAGTGTTCAACTTTGATCTCTTGACTTCATTAGTACCCTCATGAGTGGCTTCTAGGGTATCCCAAATTTCTTTGGCTGATTTGCATGAAGAGACTCTAAAGAATTCATCCATCCCTAGGGCAGAGGTTAGGTAATTCATGGCTTTAAGATCATATTGGACTTTCTTTTTCTCTTCATCATTCCAAGCACTCATGGGTTTAGGTTCACTCCCATTTTCATTTGTAATCATAGGCACGAATGGACCTTCTTCTATGGTTTTCCATACTTCAAGATCCTGTGCTTTGATGAAGATCATCATCTTGATTTTCCAGAAATCGTAATGATCTCCATTAAAACAAGGAGGCCTATTTACATTCAACCCTTCACTCAACATAGGTCTTGAGGATGCCATCTACGGAACTTTTAGGAGTAATTTTCCTAAACTTGCGCTCTGATGCCAATTGTAACTTCAGATAGCAACCTAAGAGGGGTGAATTAGGTTTCTCTTGTTTTTCTCAGATTTTGATTCTTTGAAATATGTGAAACCCTAATCCCCAAATTTTGCACAAGACCCAGCAATTAACTGAATAGATAATGATGTTAAAGTTAATAGCAGCAGAAATTGTAAATTGCTGAATGTAAAAGTGTAGGGATAAGAAAGATCGTACCGGAAGATTTATCTTGGTTCACCTTCAACCACCGAAGGCTACGTCCAGTCCCCTATTCTGATTCAGGGTTTTTCCACTATGTAAACTTGTGTTGTGTACAACCTCACAACCGAGGCACTTATGCTGACAACTTCAAGAGAACACAACCGTTCCCCTGGTTACACAATGCCTTCACCGAACACTACAGTGATGATCAGAAAACACACCGAAAACCACGGTGTTTACAACAACCAATTGTTTTTGAAGAAGTTTCTATACAATGGCTTTGTATATCAATCCTAAACTCAGGGAAGGATAAACCTGAATAGAAAGCACTAAAGATATGAAAGTTATGGCTCAATGCTTTTCTGAGTTTGGATTAAAAAAGGACTTTGAAAATATGATCAGAACTTGTAAAACTTGCAAGAATTAATGAAAGATTGGAGTTCTGATGGAGTGTCCTTGGTTCTGCACGAATTCTGCATTATATAGGCAGTGGTGCCTGTTCATGAACCAATGCTAGAGCATATGATGCAAAACAACGCATTGTTTCATGAAAAAACACACCCATTCGAGCATGTAATCGATTACTATAGAGTGGTAATCGATTACACTCAAGAAACGGACATATTTTCAAATTTCAAAAGGTGGTAATCGATTACTATGGGTTGGTAATCGATTACACACTTCAAAACTTGAATAATTTTGAATTCAAGATGCTGGTAATCGATTACACAAGCGTGGTAATCGATTACTCATGCAGAAACTGAGTTAAAGTGTTTAAAACCCTTTGAAAAATGTTGCCATATGTTTTTAGGGTTTTAAGAAAATGTTAGACATGTTTAAGTTGAAAAACTTTGAGCCATTGACCTTAATATCATAACATGTGCTAACTATATTGACAGTAGGGTAAAATCTTGAACCTTTAATGATGTGTAGCTTGAGCTTTGAGGTTCTTTGATCTTGATCAAGTCTTCCCTTTTTCTGCTTTTTGTTGATGTTGTTGTCGTCATCAAAACCCAGCCATCAGAGGTCAGAGAGAGAGTCTTCTTCACAAAATGATGATAGATGTTAGAAGAAACTCTCTTGAAATTGTATATGCGAAACCATGCAGAACATGGAAAATTGCAAGACTTGGAGCTGAATTTCGTCAGATGTGCGCTGAGCAGCCTAGGGCTTGCGCTGAGCGGCCTTGTGCACTGAGCGGCCCAGGGGTTGCACTGATCAGCCTGACTAAAGTTTCAGAGTTACATAATTTAATAAAAATCTTTCTGGATCTGCTTAATATTATTAATAAACAGTTTTGACATACCTATGAGTTATGTGATATAACATGTGTTAGATGTTTATGATGATGGCAGGTTATATACTAATGTCATATAATGATGATGGTGTCATATAAAGTATGTTAGAATATACGATTATGATCTTTCAATGAATATGATGAAGATGATGAACTGAGCTCTAAAGTTATATTTGTTGCTTTAAGATGATGAATGAATATGATTGCTTTAAGATGACGAAGGAATATGACTGCTTTAAGATGATAATGAACTGTGTTTATTATATACGAACTTTTGCATCAATGATCGAATTGTGCGCATGATGATGATGAGAGAAAACCCCCTCTAGAAGGGTCGAGGACTCGACTTTTGAGGAAGGTCTAATTCCCGGTCGAGTCGTAGGTCCGACCCCACCGCCATCATAGGATGGTCACCTCGGTCGTGGTTGGTGAGAATTACGGGGTCAAGACCCTTCAGGTGAGACCCTTCAGGTTTAGCACGACCTGGCCGCCACGATGCGAGCTGTAAGTGTGGTTGTAGCGGTGTGGCCGCAACTACAAGGGACGAGGGCATAACTGCTTGTAAGGACAGCCTTATAGAGTAGAACTATAAGTGGATGCCAGCTGAAGCTTATAATTAAAATGGTTATAAGTGGACGCTAGCTGAAACTTGTAAATAAAATGGTTTTCAGAAAATGAGGATTTTGAGACAGTAGTGTAGCTATGTGAATTACGTGACAGTATGTGACTATATGTGATTTAGGAGTCAGGCTAGAGGAAAGATGACTTAGATAATGAAGAATAGGTTCCCCGATCGCCTAGTAATCTAGATAAAGCTGCTTAGGCTTAGCTTGGATATTAATAATTGGTAAGACTATAGTATAACTGTGACACTTAGAGACCCCTGAGCGGCAGAATCATAATTGAGTATGAAACGAGTTAAAACGATTAAGGTTTCCCACTGAGAACGCAGTGTTCTCATCCCCCACTCCTTTATGGTTCTAGGCGAGTACAACGAGGATGCAGAGGACGTCAGAGCAGTACAAGCAATACAAGGACGAGCAGCACTAAAGAAGATGGACAGAGGAATAGGGAAATCAGAGCTACGATAGAGATATCGCACTAGTCCTTAGTCAGTAGGCTATATGTTTGTACTACTATGTAATTGTACGTAACATCTATAATATTACATGTGTAACTATTTCTGAATAGATGACATGGACCTTTGGTTGCTATGAATGTTGAATATACCTAATTAATATTAGTTAATTATGCTATGTTACCACTCACAATATATGTTCTGTCGAGAACCAGGCTCATATTTTATACTATGATATGTATAAAGAAAAGTTGAAATTTGGCCCATATTTTTGGGTAACTATATTTTTAAACTCACAAGCGGGACTAAGCACTATCCCAACCAAGAAAGATAACAACCTAGTCAGCAGGTTTGCGACTTAAGCATGTACTAGTTAGCTAGGGTGTTTCAGTGGGTCTAGGATTACCCACCTCCTAAGTGTATTATGAGAAGGTGAGAGTTGTGATAATAAGTTCCCACGAACGGTTGTGTGATCCTGCTATTTTTTTTGAATCCGACAGTGTAACCGCAGTGTGCACGAACGGAATAGAAAATATAGAAGCAAATGAAAAATATCACAAGCAGTGAAGCTCGATGCCCGAGGGATATTTATACCCAAGCCAAGTCGGTTGTCTGCCGCTATGTGTTTAAAATATAATTATTATTATTATTATTACTATTACTATTATTATATATTATTATTATTATTATTATTATTATTATTATATATATACGTACTTATCCTCTGCTGAAGGATAAGCACAAAGGCTTTATAACCAATTTCGATCATGTTTGATCGTGTTTGGTCGTTAATCGCTCGTGTACGGGTATCCTAAAAATATTCCAAACACATAGCCGTGATCTACTAGTTTCCCTGGTCAGGGTGGTATGTCAGGTCAAGGTATTTGTGAACATATTTCTGTAAGAGTATATTTTACGGATACCTTTGGAACCTGACGAAATTTCGGTGTTGACCGAGAATCGGCTCGAACCTCACAAAATTCCGGTGAGCCTACAAAACCATTATTTTGACTGGTATTTTGGATAAGGAAACCTTTATAATTAAATTTCCAATCTAAATAACCGTCTCGAATACACTTTAATTATGCGAAATTATTCATTACGCGAAATCTTTATAAGGGGAAAAATCAGGATGTTACACCTTCGATATGTAATTAAATTTCGGTGATGAAAGATAGTCTATCCGGATCTCGCGGAACTTCGTGAGATTACGAAATTATTACCTTAATCATCCGTATTGAAAATATAGATAGTGATTTAAAATTTCCAGTCTTAATAAATTACTCGTATATTTGTTTATTACGCGAAATATTTGCTAAGGTGAAAGTGGGATGTTATAGTTGACTCTTGGATTCTAACGTTGATGCACTGACTCTAAATTTCATGTATTGCTACTTCACTTCGTAACCTATAACTAGAGAGGAAGGTTGAGGGGTGAGAACTCTGTGAATAGTCTCAAGGAAAGGTCGTCTACACGACGACATAGGACACTTCAAAAACATGACATACATATGCAATGCATAATATATAACAAGCATAAAACATTTATATAACAATAAATAATACGTAAAACCATTTGAAAACATAATTTAGTTGGGATTTATCTCAATATACAAACTAAGCATTACAGTTTAACTGTTCCTAAAATATCTGGCTTTACGATCTTGCCCTAATCTGTACCATCCCACTTTTTCCTTAGTAAAGATTTCGCATAATAAATAAATATACAAGTAATTTAATTAGACTAGAATTTTAAATCCCCAATTTTATTTCCCAAAAAATGAATTAAGGTAATAGTTCGCGATTTCACGAAATTCCACAGAGACCGGATTAATTACCTTCCGTCGCCAGAATTTAATTATGTATCAAAGGTATCCGTAAAGAACACCTTTACGAAAATAAATTTACAAATACCTTGGATTGACTTAAATTCCTTATAAGAAAAATTAGTAGATCACAATGGTGTGATTAGAATATTTTTTAGACATCCGTACACGAATAGCTAGCGACCAAACACAAGCGAACACGATCGAAATTATGCATCCAAATTTATGACCACATACACAGCTACACTAAGGTAAATGCACGGCCAAAAATAAGACCACTTTGCAAGTCAACAAGTTAATATGCAAGAAGGCATGGTGAGTCATGGTGATGAGTCACCATGTGTTATTTCTTTTTCTTTTATATTTTTGCCCCCAACATGGCCTTGGAGCCAATAAATAGGCCACCAATCTTGCTCAAAATTCAGCCAACAATCTCTCTTGAACACGCCAATCGCACATACTTGTTCGTTACGCGCACACAGCAGAAAAATCGACCGTTCGAAGCATTGCTCATCGCTTTGGAAACTTGTCCGCAAGTGGGTAATCCTAGCAAAATCACTTTCTTAGTGATTTATGTGTGCTTATGCTATGTATTGTTATGAATATTTTGCTAGAATTATAGCTATTTTCCTAAAAAATATGTTGGTGCATATCTGTGTTATGTTGGGATATAGTATATTTGATTGTGCATAAGGTTTTTACTATGAAAAACAATGACTTTGAGGATGTTTTCAAAAGGAGGGTGAAACACCCTAGCTAGTTGCTTACGCTTAAGTCGCAAACAATGCTCACTAGGTTGTTATCTGCTTTGGTTGGGGTTACTTTTAGCCCCTACTTTTAACATGGCAAATATTTCTTACGCAAAAATATGGACCAATTTTGAAAACCGTTCGTTTGCTTTAGTAGTTGTAAGCTAGGAGCTATGTGTGATCAAGGAAACATATATATAGATATGCGAACGATAAAATCCCAAAATACTTTGGCGATACATACTTGGATAATCCCACAAAACGTTTCATGTCATATATATATATATATATATATATACATACATACATACATACAGCTACATGGTCCGGAACACGATTACACATTTAATTAATAATACATAATACAGGTAGTTCACATAAGAGCTGAGGGCAGGTCTAATCCCCAAGCTAATAGCCAAATACAAAACATAAGACCTCGTTCTCCTACTTTTGTGACATCTATGGACGCCACGACCTTCCATCGTCCTGTGATGCTTACGCCATTCTGATGTCCTCGTCGTGCTTACCTAGAACCATAAAGGAGTGGGTGTGAGAACTCTACGTTCTCAGTGGGAAAACTTTAGTCCTTGCTGATCGTTTTACTCTCAATTATGATTCCGCCGCTTAGGGGTCTCTAGGTGTCACAGTTATACTATGTTCCTACTAGTTTTTATTATTCAACCTAGTCCTGAGCAGCTACCTACATTACTAGGTGATCGGGGGATCTAATTGTTTCTTATCTAGGCTTTCGCAGTGATTAACTTTGCGTTTACATAGGCCTTCTCGAGCGTTCTCTTGACGGTACTCACATAACACATAGACTTACATACCATATGCATACAGTCATACATCAGTGCGGTAGCCTGGGCCATCTCCTTGAGAATATCTGCAAGCTCTGCAGATTCTGGGGTACGCTGTGTAGTATCCCTGCGGGGCGGCATGTCTAATGTATAGTACCTGCACAGCTCCGAGTTGATCAGTCTCAAGAAAGGAAAGTACACAGAAACTTAGCACATACCACTTAGCTGGAACATACACCGTAATCAAGCCCGAAAGCATAGTGCAGCTCAATCCTCAGGCTCTTTTGGACCAAACTACTCTGATACCAAATGAAACACCCTAGCTAACTGCATACGCTTAAGTCGTACGCAAGCTCACTAGGTTGTTTACTACCTGGTGGGAATACCTTAGTCCATCGTTATCTTTCGAAAGTAATTGCTTACGAAAATAGGGACCAATTTTTAAACTTTTCATTTGCATTGATTAATTACTAAAATAAAGCCACGCGTCAGAAAGAACAAGTATAACAAGCGGTAAAGCCCTTAGGCTTAGCGGATAACAGTCTAATAATAATATGGCATACAATATACATTCATCTGGTCCATCATAACAGTCATGTAGTTATTATAATAAATAATATACAAGTAACATATACATAATCCCAAAATACATCTCATCAAAATACAAGGGCTACTGGAACACTACTCAGTATGCCTTTGGCAAAAATCCTGCATCCGGCTATCTCTGGGCCCATATCTGTCATAGCCACTCATGGCTTGATGAAAGCCTTTTTAACCACTTTCTAAGATCTTGACACAGCTTAGGTTTTGTCACAACTATGCCAAGCTCGTAGAAAGCTTATCTGCGCTTTTGTCGTTCAAATTAAATTCATTGTCCATAGTAATCTTTTGAAAGTAGTCATTGTTCATAAAATACGGACCCGTTTTAAACTTTTGCTTGTATCATATTAATAATAAAGCCATGCGTTGGAAATAAATCAATATAACAAGGCGGATAACATTATGATAAATAGAACATGTAATATACATCCATCGGGTCCACCATACAAAGTCACATCACTGTATACATAATATGTACATAGATCAAAATGTCATATACAGAATCCAAAATACACAGCATCAAGATACAAGGACTACTGGAATGCTACTTAGTAAGCCCTTGGCAAAACATAACCATCTATCTATCTTCTAGCCGCTCATGGCTCATGCAGCGGCTCTTCTGCATCCTCAAAATACGATTCATCCTCTTCGGTACCTGAAGTCATAAAACAGTAGGGAATGAGAACGGTAGGTTCTTAGTGGAAAGAACCTTAGTTCCTGAGTCATACATCAGATTATGTCGGACTTCAGGCCGCTCAGAGATCTCTAGTGAACATACATACTAATCAGCCTACTATTTATTATCTTGCCTATCTGAACGGCTTTAGCAGCATTAACATGTGACATGGGAACTATTTTTGCTTACTACATTCTCGTGTTGATTAACAGTTCGTGCATATACTTAACCGTTGCGAGCGTGCTCTTGACGGTACGGCATAACAGCAGAATTGTACCTCTCACTTGAATTGAATAACGCCATGTAATCAGAATACATTCAGCGTAACAGAGTAATCAGAATGGGCATCACATCATCCAATACAGACATAGCAGAATTCAGCAGAATATAAACATAACAGCATTTAGCAGAATACATATCACAGAATCGTCAACATAACCATGACAGAATGAGCAGCATAATAGCAGAATGTAACAGAGTGACAGCATTGAACAGCATAACAGAATACAGCAGTATAATAGAATACAGCAGCATAACATGTCCAGCAGAATGTAACAGAGTGACAGCATTGAACAGCATGACAGAATACAGCAGTATAATAGAATACAGCAGCATAACAGCATAGGTGTTATTCCCACCATAA
>QANU01065670.1:78420-98437 GCA_003254905.1 Nissolia schottii | reverse complement strand
CAACTAAGTCCCAAATCAAGAAGCAAGACACTAAACAAAAGCTAGCATTAAGCATAAAATCATGCAAGTGAATCAATAGAAATTGAAAAATTCATATGCAATAATTACATGGATACAATCATACTACAATAATGATCAAAATCCTAACAATAAGAGGATTACAAATCCATCTTACAAGAGAATCTTAGAGACAAGGTTTAGACGCTTACCATGACACGTTATCACGCTATCATGACAGCGGTTCGCCAAGCTTCTTCGATCTCCCGGCTCCTTCACCGGCCTCCTCTTTGTTGCTAAACTAACCTAAGCTTTAATGTGTAGAAGAAATGGAAGAAGAATGGATTCTTCAAGTGGGGAGGGATTTTATGGGATGGTTCAAATGAGTGCCTCGACCCTCCTATTTATAGGCGAAGTTTGGGTTCCTTCGCTCAGTGGTACAAGTTCCACCGCTGAGCGGTTAGGGCTTTATCGTTGAGCTGCGGTGCAAAATCGCTGAGCGGCATAATCATTTCACGCGGAGTAATAAATGCTCCGGCAGCTTTTTGCAGGCAGCGCCGCTTCCAGGTTGGCTCTAGCTGGTGCATTTAATGCGGCGGCTGCAAGTTGCTCCGGTGGTACAACTGCTGAGCGACACTTTGTCCTGTGTGTGCTGAGCGGTTATGTTCTTGCACTGAGCGGTCCTTGCTGATTTCCTCTTTAAGCTCTTTTTCCGCTTTTGCCCTTTTGCTCCATTCTTTATGGGATTATTGTTAATTATTTATGGTTGCATCCATCTTTCAAAATATATTAAAAATCCTACAAAAATGGGGAATTCATTAGATAATTCTTTAAAACATAAGCAAATAAGTGCCATTTTAATAGGTCAAAATTGCGTAAATTGGGCACTTATCAATATTGTGAGTCATCTTCTCTCTTCTGAAAAGCTCTCTGCTAATTCTTCTTCCTTGGGTCTCTGTGTCGCGTGCTGCCGCGAGACCAGTGGAGCGCAACCCAAGTTGTCGGTCCTTTTTCCCTGTCAGGTGAGCTTGCCGGGGAGGCCGACAGCGGTGGTGATCGGGACCTGTGAGGCCCCTGTGCTCACATACAACCGAGTCTCGTCCTCACTGACGAGGCTTTGTTTCTCCTTCTTTTCCCATCGTTGTTAATTTCTCTTAAGAATTGTAGTTAAACTCCTCTCTGATTGCACTTGCCATAATTCTTGCTCGTCGAATTTACTTACCTAACCTTGTTTACCATTACAGATTACAACTTTCAAACACTCTCACATGTTTGCCTTCACTCTTCCAATGGCTAATCAAAGCACGAGAAAAACCAAGTACACATCTTGAACTCCACCTTTTCTTTTCCCTTTTTAGGATTAAACACCTTATATTTTCCTCTTCATCTTTACTTGTAATTCTATCGTATCAGACTTGTCTATAAGACATTGTTTCCTATAATTTAAGTTTTTATACATAAGTTCTTGTACTCAACTCTGGAAATGAAACTTAAATGAACAAACACCATAAAAAGCAACACTTAATTTTCAAGTTCTTAACAATTGTTGTTATCCTACTAACTCTAGAATTAGAACTTGATTCTAACCCATTTCATCTTATCACCAGCCTGGTACGCCCCTCAGATCCCTTTGGGAAAGCAGGGTGGAGATGGTGGTAAAACAAGAACAACACGACCAAATGAAGGCTGTGATGGAGAACCCACAACGGAGATGGGGGATGAGGGGGTTGGAGTAGAAAGCAATGAGAGAGGAGGACTTGGGAGAGGAGGTCTCAGGGGAGATAAAGTGGGGCGGCTGCTAGGGTAAGTTTTTGGAGTGCTGTGATAAGGAAGAAATGAAGGAGATGGTGAGGGGCCAAATTGTAAAGCAGAAAGATAGATGACTGTGTTTGCAAATTCAGGACAATAACTTAAAATGAGGAGGCGGTGGCATTACTGTTATAGTAAGCAACATCATCCAACCAAATGCTTCCTTTTACTACCTGCATAGTAAGCAGAAACCAAGCACCCTCTCCTTCAATAATGTCTTTCACCGCCCATTATACTCAATCCTTATTTGGCGACCACCAAATTTTCTTTTTTTATCAATCTCCTTCTCCACCCTTCTCATTCAATTTTCCAGCTTGCACAAAATCTTCATAATTAATGTACAAAACATAAATTCAGAACTAAAACAAGAAATCCCCAAAAACCAAAAACCAAAAACCAATATTAATTTTATAACACAAGACACTACTGGTAATTAATCGATGAATAAAAGGGACATTCTCAAGGATTGCTCTGTTGAGATTCTCCTAGGTCCATCCTTACAAATCATCTCCTTGGGAAGACCCCAGCAGGAGAAGAATCCTTGTTTAAAATCTAAGATTGGACTTCAGTCTTGAAGATCTCAAAATTATTCTCTCCATAAAATGGGGTAATCCCAGCAGAATAACGCCGTAACTCCAAACATTGTAGTACAAAGTCTCAACCACCCTAAATTTATATTTATATATATTTATATTTGCCCTCTAAATTAATAATAATAATAATAATACACAAACAAATAAATTATAATATATATAAGACCTATGGTGATGTCTGCACTTAGCACGTCTTGATTGTTAGGTTGTGTGTTTAAAACATTGTTATGATGGCTAAACACAGCTGGTAATTCTAAAACTTGGATCACCAGTAGAAACCAAATAAGTACAAAAAAAATAATATAAAAAATTCAGCAGAAATGAAATGAAAGTTAATTGCGTGTTAATCAATAAGATTGAGTTTCCACTAGTTGAGAACATACAATATTGTACCAAGAATATGATCAAATCTTGGCAAGAGATATTTTCTCCTAATACCACGCCACGTATCATAATCATACCAATCATAATGATATGATATTATGCATAAAAAAATGCTGTCTACATTTTTTTGGTTGCAAAATGTTTACCATTTGGATTTGGATTGGAAGAGCGTGCGGTACCTACTCACTATTTATCAGCATATCAACACATTACCACTAAACATTACCTCAAAAACACACACACACACACACATTACAAAACATCAAACCTGATTTTCTGATGTTTCCTTCCAATGCAGACATTGGCTGAGCATACTCGATGAATCTCCGCTCATCAATGGCCTTTCGGCCTTCGTCTTTAGTGACCCTGCTGGTAATATTGTCATGGTTCCTGCCTTTATTTATTTTATTTATTTTTTATTTTTTTTGTAATACGTTTTCTTATGTATTGCGATTATTCAACGGAGATGTTTTCACGCTCTGATTCTCAATCTTGTTCCACTTTTGATATCGAACACTTTGTGCGTTGTAGGCTTATGCCGCGTTGATGGCTCTTATCTCATTGACGGCATGCTGGTACGTCATGCTCACACACATCGACAAACGTGAGAATTTGAAATCAGAAACCATTTTCTCCCAATTGCAATCGGAAATTGAGAATTCATCCCAACGGCTACACCCCATGAAATCATCCTCAACCAATTTAGCAAGACTTCTGAGTTCAGCCCTCCATAACGATTCCACCATCTCTTTCTCCGACGTTGAGACCAAGGTTAAGAAATAGAATATATCCGCCACTTGCTTGTTCCCCCTCTTCAAAATCACAATCTAGATACACATCAACACTTGTCTTGTTATTCCCAAAAAAAATATACACCACACCTACACCCTATACTTATATACATAATAAAGTCGTGTTTTAATGTCTGTAATGTTTGTGCACTTAATTAAGTATAATTAAGTAAAATTCGGTGTACGTGTAACATTTTTGCTCTACATAAACAGTTTCTCTGCGGTTTCAGGTTGCCCCTTTGTTATTTCAATCACTCGAGACAGTTCCTTTCTTAGCCCAAATTTCATACATAGGAACGGACGGCCTCTTCTTCTCGTACTACACCGATCGCGATCAAGTCGTAGCAATATACTCCAACTCATCATCGTCGTCATCATCTCGGGGCGCCTCAAATGCAACCTCGTGCTACATCCAGCGCGTGAACCAAGACACCGGAGAGGTTCACGGGGAAGCCACAGCATCCACCAACCATCTCTCTATTGACGCAAGTTGGACCCAGGAGGCTCTTAATGTCTCAGATAATAATAATAATAACGGTTATTACGCCTCAATTGGAACCGGGTGGAGGAGTGATCGCAATCTTCTGCTCCTCAACTCGGCCAAAATCGCGAGAACGGGGGGGTCCGCGGTTTCTCTGGGATTCTCAGCGGCAGCAATTACTGGTTTGTTCGCTCGCAACGTCGTTGGTGGCGCGATTTGGTATCTGGCTACCAAAGATGGAAAGGCTCTCTTGCAAGAAGGAGGGATGCGGAGTGATGCGCGTTTCGTCGTTTCTAATGGCACGGTTTCCCTCCAATCGGTGAGCGCGAATGGCCACGTGGCGAGCGGCGAAGGCTCCGTCTCGTGCAAGGATGACGGTGCCGTTGGTCCGAGTTTGGAAATTGGGGATGCTGAGTATTTGATTCGCTGCTACCGCGTGGACGTAATGGGAATAGAATCGGTACGTTTCTATGTTTGCGCATGATTCATTAATTCGTAATCACGATGTGAAACTATTTCCAGTAAATTCCCACGGTTGTATTACCAAAAATTATTATGATATGAAAAATTGTCATAAAAAGGTGCAACATATATATACCTTCCCCTTAGGTGATGGCAATTTCTTGTTATGTCTGCCATGCATTGAATTCATAATTCATAATCAGGTCTGAATGGAGTGAAGGAGAGATTCTTTCCGAACATATAAATTCGCGTGACGTTAAATTAGCGGTGTTGTGTAGAGTAGTTGTTTAGGAAAATCAATCCCGAATTGTTAAACAATAGCTGAAAAACTAAATTAAAGGTTAGATATTTTCTTGTTTCCTCCATTTACTCATGACTGGTTGTAGTTACACCCGCGTTTTTCACGGGTTACAAGTGACTAAAAAATATATTTTAAATCACATATTTAAAAACTTTATCATGAATGAATAAATATATTTAATTATTTAAAATTTATATGTAACTGAAAAATAAGGAAAATGTGCATATAATTCAATAACTTTTAATAAATTTGATAGAGAACACACAACCAAGTTAGTACTTTCAATTAGTGATTAACTTATCTGCCTAAATTCTGATATATTAAAAATAATGAATAACTTAATTCAGTATTACGATACAATAGATTGGGATAGTAAAAAAAATTGATATAATTAGGATTTATTATTTCATCTTGTGATATCTTGTGATGAGAGACATAAAGCAAATAAAATGTTTTAATCATTAAAGAGAAGCTAATCAAAACAATAATATCTTTCTTGAGAAAGAAATCGAGGATTGAAGCCCAACAGGCCCAATCTATTGAAGGAGTGACCACCATAGTGTAAGACCATGAGAAAGAATCTCAGTAGCAAATATTTTCACCCTTTTTTGCTTTCTGATTACATTGCTGAAGCTGCTGCGGATTCTTGAAAATTTTATTCGATTGTATTTTGGGTTTTGTAACTAATTTGTGCTGAGTCACAAACCTTTACCTCACCTTGTATACATTCATCATTCGGTGCATTAAATAAATCAAACAGAAGATTCTATTCTTTGCCATTTTTCCAAGAAGCACAGCTTCCTTCTCCTATCTTTTATTTTATCTTTTATGGTATCATAAGCCCCAAGTTCCCGTCTCTCTCTCTCTCACCCTCATCCCTCATTGGTCACAATTACCATGTTTGTGCTCGTTCTGTCCATCGCTCACTCATCTCTAAACACAAATTTTCTTCTGTTTCTGGTGCCATTACAGAACCAGAAACCTACCATCCTCAGAGTGGTGTCACTACTCTTGAGCAGAATGGTGCTTGGGTGATCTCCCCTCCTATGCCTCACTGATTGGCAATAAGTGGGTATATAAGACCAAACGTCGTGCTGATGGCACCATAGAGTGCTACAAGGCTCGTTTGGTCGCCAAGGAGTTCGCCCAAATTGAGGGTTTGGATCATTTCGAAACCTTTTTCCCTGTTGCCAAAATGCCAATGATTCGATTTTCACTTGCTTTGTCATTTGCTTTGAACTAGAATTTACATCAATTGGATGCCAATAATGCATTTGTGCATGGGGAGTTACAAGAAGAAGTGTATGTGAAGGGTTCCACTCAGAGTAAAGCCAGCCAGGCCAGACCAAGCCCGTCGTCTCCACAAGTCTCTGTTCGGCCTTAAACAAGCAAGTCGCCAGAGGTTTGCCAAGCTATCCAGTGTCCACATTCAATGTGNGGTGGGCCACCCACCCCTGAAATCTCCACGGCGTGGTCCGATTTCAGGTCTGCACCTGCGGTCAACGGCGCAGAGATTCCTCGCCACTTGTCATGCCCCTGTGCCACACTCGCCTGCTCCTGCTCTGCCGCACGTCCCGTCAATTTGCTTCTGTCTCCCACGTCCTCTCCCACGCGTCTGTTTTTTTTTTTCTCTCCCTGACATCCTGAAATCTCCATCCACAACGGAGATTTCATGTCCTCCCCCATACTTTCGTATTTTTCTCCCCACCCCATAAAACCGGATTATGCTTTGCATAATCCCAAATATAGGTCATTACCCCTCAATAATCAAGTCCAACAGGCCCAATCTATTGAAGGCATTACCACCGTAGTGTAAGACCATGAGAAAGAAAGAATCTCAGTAGCAAATATTTTCACCTTTTTTTGCTTTCTGATTACATTGCTGAAGCTGCCGCGGATTCTTGAGAATTCTATTCGATTGGGTTTTGTAACTAATTTGTGCTGAGTCACACCTTTACCTCACCTTGTATACATTCATCATTCGGTGCATTAAATAAATCAAACAAAAGATTCTATTCTTTGCCATTTTTCCAAGGAGCACAGCTTCCTTCTCCTATCTTTTATTTTATCTTTTATGGTATCATAAGCCCCCAAGTTCCCATGGCCAGAGGAGGTCATTCCCAATCAATTTCCTCACAAAACCAAAATTCCAACCAAAACCAATTTTCTCCTTTACATGCGACTCCTCTTTCACCCTCTGTCCACCACAATGATCCCTCTCTTCTTCCCTCAAGCCCTTTCTTTATTCATCCAGGCGAAAACCCCACCATCTCTCTCTCTCTCACCCTCATCCCTCATTGGTCCCAACTACTATGTTTGTGCTCGTTCTGTCCATCGCTCACTCATCTCTAAACACAAACTTTCTTCTGTTTCTAGTGCCATTACAGAACCAGAAACCTACCATCCTCAGCATCTCTTAGGGAGAGATGTAATAATCTAGTCTAGACCAACCCCAAGGAGCGTTTTGCTCAAGCTGACATGATGAGAATCGGCAAACTTCAACATCAACTATACTCCCTTCATCAGGGATCGCTCTCAGTCACTGACCACTTTTTTTTTACAGATCTAAAGGCTCTTTGGGAAGAATTGGAGCACCATCGCCCCCCACACCCTCTTGCGTTTTTCCATCTTACCACTCTTGCACTGCCAGTCGTTAACATTGTTCTATACAAGGGATCAAGATTGTGCGCTTTGCTTCCTCTATGGCCTCAACAATTCCTACTCTGATGTGCGCTCTCAGATCCTACTAATAGATACCAACGGGGGTTGGTCCAAGTGGTGGGCGGCGTGGTATTGCTTAAGCAAGGTCTCGAGTTCGAGACTTTGTGTATGCAGTTATCCCCGCTGGGAGACTCACCCGCCATAGCCAGGTGTACGACCCGGTCGACCCGGCTTAGTAAACTAATCCTTAAGGATCTTTCTTCACTCAGGAATAGCATCAGCATCTCCTAGCACTTCTCCAACAATCAGACTCATCTGAAGTTTCAACCCAAGTAAAAGATTTTGTCACTTTCGCCTTCGTCCATTTTCATAAAATGACCAAAGTAATTCGCCCTGATAATGGGCCTAATTTAATTTACCCACGTTTTGTTCGCCCAGAGGGCATTATTCATCAAAACAAGTTGTCGCAAGACACCTCAACAAAATGGTTGTAATGGGCGCAAACATCAACAAATTCTTAACGTGGCTCGTGTTCCTCTTTTTTCAATCTCATCTTCCTAAATTTTTTTCTTTTATCATAAGCTATTTCGCATGGAGTTTATCTCATCAACCGAGTTCCATCAATTATTTTGCATAATACTTCACCTTTTGAACTCTTGTGTGATAAACATCCCAGTTTTGATCTTCTTAAACCATTTGGTTGTTTATGTTTTTGCATCCACTTTAGTTCATAATAGACATAAATTTGATCCTCGAGCAAAGAAAGGAATATTTTTGGGACACAAAACTGGTGTTAAAGGATACATTTCCTTTGATCTTGGTACAAGAGAAATATGTGTTACTCGAAATGTCCATTTCTTTGCACTTGAATTTCCTTGACAGTACCACCACATGACTCCTTCCAAGCCCAACCTACCCCATCACTACCCCCCACACCTGAAACTTGGACTCACTTTCCCTTTGCCACACCCAACCATTCTTGGCCCGAACCTACACCAGCCCGCCAACTCTCAATACCTTCTCCCACCAACTCATCCTCACCTGTTACCTCCCTGAACCCACCAAATAAATCCTTTGCCTTAGCTTTAGATTTTGAGGTTGAACCCGTTACCTTCACTAAGGCATCTAAATCTGATTGTTGGTGAAAGGCTATTGAAGCCGAAATCACTACTCTTGAGCAGAATGGTGCTTGGGTAATCTCCCCTCCTATGCCTCACTGATTGGCAATAAGTGGGCATATAAGACCAAACGTCGTGCTGATGGCACCATTGATCGCTACAAGGCTCGTTTGGTGGCCAAGGAGTTCACCCAAATTGAGGGTTTGGATCATTTTGAAACCTTTTTCCCTGTTGCCAAAAATGACAACAATTCGGTTTTCACTTGCTTTGTCATTTGCTTTGAACTAGAATTTACATCAATTAGATGCCAATAATGCATTTTTGCATGGGGAGTTACAAGAAGTGTGTGCGAAGGTTCCAGCCAGCCAAGCCAGACCAAGCCCGTCGTCACCGCAAGTCTCTGTTGGCCTTAAACAAGCAAGTCGCCAGAGGTTTGCCAAGCTATCCAGTGTCCACATTCAATGTGGTCACACACAGGAAGCGGCGATCATTCTTTATTCACCGAGCTCTTCAATTCCTCCAATACCGCGTTGCTCATTTATGTCGACGACATCGTTCCTGATGGCAACTCCGTTGCTGAATTCAATCACATCAAAGCTCTCTTGGATGGTAAATTCCACATCAAGGACCTTGGTACACTTCGCTACTTCTTGGGCTTGGAAGTTTCTCGCTCTAGCACTTGGTTTGTTCCAATGCCAACGCAATTTCTGCCTTGATCTCATTGCTGAAGTTGGTCTCCTCGGCTCTAAACCGGCTCAAACACCAAGTGCTCCTTCTTCCTATTTGTCAAATGATGATGTTACTCCCCTCATTGATGTCACTGTGTATCGTCCTCTGGTCTAAACCCCACAAGACCTGACATTTGCTTCTTCACACAACAATTAAGTATGTCATGGCTGCCCTTAATGCCAAGTTGGCATTGTGTCACGAGTTTAAACCTCGCATGTCCATCATTTTCCCATTCTCATAACTCCTCTGAGAACTCCTACGAACCAATATACACACACACATATATTAATATATTAATGATATAATAATACAATGTGAAATAATTGGATGGGGTTTATTATAGATTTAATAACTTGAGAGAGATTTTCAATATATTTCCATTTATTATTATATTTGTACTTGTAATTATGAATGTTGGATATAGAAATAAATAATAAATAATATTATCCAATATGATATAACATTATGCCGAACTTCATATTTAAGAAATATATAATGAAAAGCAATCTTTTTATAGCCTCAAAATGTTGCCAACAATTTAAAATTAAAGAATCAGATAATTAAAAATTCGAGCTTAATTATTATGTAGTAACGAGATAATCACCCAATCAAATCATTCATCTGCATGACAATTAATTATTTTTTACATATATGACAACATTTAACTAGATAACAGTTTACACGGCTAAATAACAATTGAACAGGCAAAAACCTCTCTAAAAACTAACATCATTTAATGCTGCATTTCAACATTGGGATTGAATAGTTTACTATACAGTCTCTTTTTCCTTTTTCTTTTCTTTTTTTTACACACACACGTAGTGAGAAACCTCAACTATAATTTAATTAATGTTTCAGGTGTATGTTGTGGCCGTTCCAAGAAATGAATTAGCCAGCTTTGACAACAGCATTATTATGAAGTGGTGGCGGATACCGTTGGTTGCGGCGATGCTCATGTTATTTATGGCCATATTATGCTTTCATCTCGTGATTGGTAGAGCCGCTGAGCGAGAAATGTACCTGCGCGCCTCACTCATCAAACAGAAGGAAGCCACCCAACAAGCTGAGAGAAAGAACACGAATAAGAGCATCGCTTTCGCCACTGCCAGCCATGATGTCCGGACTTTTCTCGCGGGCCTAGCTGGTATGATCGAGATGTCCCATCACTTGGTTGAACCGGGGTCTGAATTGCACACTAATTTAAAACAAATGGACAAATGCGCCCAAGACTTGCGAGGTAATTTCAACTCTTCTTTTTTTTACTTATTTGTGCCACCAAAATTGTATGTATTTGTCCAGAACCATGGTAGAGAGCGCAAAAGATTGGGAGAATCTGAGAGGAAACTGAATAGTGGTTTGTTTTTTAAGCACGTTTTCTCTTTCCTTCCTTCGCGGTTTCTATAAAAGCCTGAATCTCATTGGTTGAAAAAATTTTTTGGGATGCACAAAGTGTTGTTGTTAGACACTAACCACCCAAAATAGTTAGTCAAAATCAGTTAGAGGTAGTTAGTGTAAGTTAGTTAGTTGAGAGTTAGTTATTTGCTATCTAAACTTGCACAGCAAGTATCCTCTTTGTATATATATGGCTTAATGCCTTTGCGATTAATCCAATACAGAGAAAATTCAGTTTCTTTCATTCTTTCTTCTTTCATGGTATCATAACCTGAGTAGCATTTCTCTAATAAATATTACTAATTATGGAAGAAGTGACGTAACACAACTTTATATACAACTAACGAGTGTATCTAATTAACAAC
Organism: Nissolia schottii; assembly: GCA_003254905.1. NCBI lineage: Eukaryota > Viridiplantae > Streptophyta > Magnoliopsida > Fabales > Fabaceae > Nissolia > Nissolia schottii. The sequence continues at coordinate 87,354 of QANU01065670.1, read as the reverse complement.
TAATTTCTCACAAATTTTTAATATCAATTACGCACTCCAGCAACTGTTAATTGAGTCACAGGCCGTAATAAGCCCATAAGAGTATATGGTCACAATATCACTTGTAATGTTGGCAGCTTGCTCTCAAACTAGTTTTTGAAGCTATGTTTTGGTCCAAACATGCATTCTCAATTCTAACATAAACTGTTGTAATTAGGATATGATCACCTCATTTCCTGAACTTAAAATCATTTCTCGGAATCGCTGACTTTGTTCTCTCTCTCTCTGTTCTGCACATGTTCGCTTGCTCAGGGCTGTTGAATTCTATACTCGACACAAGCAAAATCGAGGCGGGAAAAATGCAGCTCGAGGAAGAGGAGTTTGACCTGTCCAATCTCCTGGAAGACGTAACTGATTTATACCATCCCGTGGCTATGAAGAAAGGCGTGGATCTCGTCTTGGACCCTTGCAACGGCTCGGTCGTCAGATACTCGCGCGTGAAGGGAGACAGAGGAAAACTCAAACAAGTTCTGGGCAATCTGCTCAGCAACGCCGTCAAGTTCACCGATGAGGGCCACGTTGCGGTTCGAGCGTGGGCTCAAAAGCCAAGCTTCCAGAACTCATCAATAATAACGGCCACTGAACAGCGCATGAGTTTTAGGAAACGGTTATGGCGCCTCTTTTTCAAGGAGAACGAGGCACGCGATCGCGACGACGTCGAAGCCAACGTGTGCTCGTCAATCCAACGCGATGCGCATTCCATGGATTTCGTATTTGAAGTGGACGACACGGGAAAAGGAATTCCTAAAGAGAACTACAGGTCCGTGTTTGAGAATTATGTCCAAGTCAAGAATAACGCCCTTTGCCACGGAGGAACTGGCTTGGGACTCGGGATAGTGCAGTCGCTGGTAGGTATCACTAATTAATTGTAGTTATTACCAAATAATCTTGAATTAAGTTCACTTAGTCTTGATTAATTTTGGCCGACCTAGGTCGCGCACCTAACAAGGTCTCGAACTCAGGAACCTTGCTTAAGCGATACTAAACCGCTTATCACCTGGACCAACCCCTGTTGGTAGTGTCAACATCTTTGAACTGGCTAAAATGTTATCTGGTTTTCTCTTCAGGTGCGTCTGATGAAGGGAGACATTGAAATATTGGAGAAGGACATGGGCGAGAAAGGGGCGCGCTTCAGGTTCAACGTGCTCCTCACCGCCTGCGAATATGGAAGCGCGAGGGAAGAAGAAGAAGGTCTCCAAACCTGCAGCAGCCCTGCAGGTTCGAGCATCTGTACCTTGAGCCCAAGGCTACGAATTCGCAGCTCCAGTCCCGCCGGGCCACAGGCTTCCCGAGTCATTCTCCTGATCGCGGGCGAGGAGCGCCGAAGGACCACGCACAAGTTCATGAAGAGCTTGGGGATCAAGGTCAAGGTGGTGAAGCGGTGGGAGAATCTGTCTCATGCACTCCACTCCAGCCGCAGCCCAAGTTCTTGCATAAGTTCCCGGTCTGAAAATTCTTCCGAGAGTTCTCTTTCCAGAGGCAGGGGAGTTCCTCTGAGTGCCATGGATGGAACGACCGATCAGGCCTTGTTCAGGAAGACAGGCGCCGGAGCCGCCCCGGGCTTCATCCTGATCGTCGTCGACGCGAATTCAGGGCCGTTTCACGAGCTTTGCAGGGTTGTATCTAACTTCAGAAGAGGCCTTGGGAACCCTTGCAGGGTTGTTTGGTTGGATAAACAACTCCATACGCGGGGCATTAACTTCAAGAGGAGCCTTGGTAAGGATGCGCTGGATCTAGACGACGTCTACGTATCCAAACCGTTTCACGGCAGTTGCTTGTTCCGGGTTATAGAGCTTCTTCCCGAGTACGGTGGCGCTTGGCAGAGTAAATCGAACAAACAAAGCTCTCCTGAGATTTCGAAGGAATCGTTTGTGGATAAGTATTGCCGCGGTGTTGGGTCCAAATCAACAAGATACCCTATTCGTCGTCACGAGGGAGGAGAGGTGCAAGAATGCGGAGGAGACTCGAGCAAGCCCTTGAGCGGTAAGAAAATCTTGATGGTTGAGGACTCTGAGCTGATGCGCATGGTTGCTTTGGGTAAGTTGAAGCCGCTTGGCCCGATTGTAGAGCAGTGTCAGAACGGAGAAGAAGCCGTGCGGCTAGTTAGCGAGGGCCTGATGAGGGATTTTCCCAACCCTCCTTATGATTACATCTTGATGGATTGCCAGGTAATTATTATTACAGGCTCTTGTGGTTTCTACTCCTCTCATTTTGTTATGATCTTTTGGCCTGCAATAGTTTTCTTTCTTTCTTTTTTTTTTTTGCCATTATTGTTTACAAAAGTGAATGCTCTAATATTAAATTTTTCATTTGATCTCTTGGCATTAATTTTTGTGCATTACATGTTTGTTTTTGTGCATTACAGGATTATATATAATATGCTTGCGTGAAAATTTAATATGAGATGTCATAATTTACTCAATAGTTTTGTTTTCGATCACTACAAGTGAGGGTTATATATCTCTATAAAGGTTTGGGTTTGATTTCTAACTTGGTTATTAAGCCTTCTATATGGCCCATGATTAGAGTTATATTAACTACTTATTGTTATTATCTGAGTAAAATTAAGTATTGGCCTGTGTCTAAATGATTTAAGATTAAAACGACATTGTTACGTAGTTGTTTGACTTTTAAATAGCTTTATACTAAGTTTGCTTCTCTTACCAGTCAAAGAAAGATATTCGCTTGCTTAATATGTACATGTATTTCTTGACAGTTCATAGTACCTTGATGGGTTTCACACACAGAATGAGTTGTGATGATTTATTAAGTACTGGATTCACAAGAAATTATTAGAAGTTCGTTAAACGTAATTTTCTGTGCCATAATTTTTCAAAAGGTGATGAGCTTGGGACAGCGGTGGAGGTCCATGCAAAAAACATTCTGATGTCCAAGTTATGTTGTGAGTATCATATGAGGTTAAAAAAATAGGTATAGAACGTACCTTAGCATGAATGGTGTTAATGCTTATTGCCTTGTAGTGGTCATGGTAGTTCCAGCTATTAAGTAACATCTATCATGCGTTTGTAACTATTTGGGCGAGCTTTATTGAGTTAATTATTACTTTAATAATGGCCATAAAGGTTTGGGGATGTTATCATGGTTATGTCGGCGAGTACTTATTGTAAGAATAATTCTAGGCGATTACGATTCTCAACCGAGTGAACCGAGTTGTTGATATGTCAGACCCGAATGTAAGTCGAGTTGTCGATATGTCAGACTTAGATTTATCTCAGACGTATAACATATAACTCGGACCCAGATTTGATCCATAACATAAGTCCCCAAGTCGACATGTAACGTAAGTCAAATGTTGAGCTTTATTTATGCCGATTATAGTCTAAGTACTTGAGCCTTTATTCATTTAGGTATCACATGGCAAATTCGCTGAAGTTATCTGGGACTGTCATAGCCACCATACTTGTTTTTATAAATTCATCATGACTTTACGGGGAAGATAGTTTATGACATGACAACGACAAGCGTAGTAGGCCTACGATTTTCTCATTGTACCCCTAGATCTACTAAGTGTTTTTATTGTTTTACCATTGTCTTTTCATTTTATATGGCAAAGAACAAGGCGAAGTTTTAAAACTTCCCTCAATATTCCATCTCTACTTCATTTCCATAACTGCCCCCTTCATCTTGCTCTTGTTTTTCGACTACAACTTCAGAGGAGAATTGTTGCCAGCTTCTTATTAACTTTGCAATTTTGATTTGCTTCTTCTCATCACCTACAAGGTGAGTGATAATTCTTCCTCTTTTTCTGTAAAACTTTTCCCTATTGTCCATTCTAATATAGTTCTACTTTTAAGTTTCCATGATTCTGCTTATCAAATAAATACCAGAACTTGATCTGGGTTTATTCTAAGATTGTGTTTGGCTTTGTGACATTTTTCTTTGGTATGTGATATGGTTTGATTTTGGTAGGGTTCTCGAATTTGTAGGAAAAATAGTAAATGGGGAAAATGAGTTTATTGTTTGTTTTGGAAATATTGCTTATGGATTTATGCATGTTGGGTTTAGTAACTGTTGTATATTTCCTTTTAGCTATAACTAAGATTCAACTAGGAGAGTATTCCCTAGCTTTTAATTAATTTGGGGGAACCATAGGGTTTGTACCAATCTTATCATCTTCTCATGTTGGCATTGTTAATAGCTCGGTTATTATGATCTTAGGATTTGGTTCCCCTTTTTTCTGTGTTTAGGTATTTATGGCCAGAGCTATTCCCTCTAGACTCCGTCGGATATGTCGTGTCGAGGGTGTCAAAAAATATGACTAGGTAGAGAAAGAAGTGTTGATGATGCTTACAAACATGAAAGAGGAGCACGTTAATTGGTTTGATTTGCTTGGCGGAGTAAGCCAAGAAAAAGATTTTGTTGACGAATTTATCACTATGTTGGCATCCTCTAACGAATGGATTTGCTTCTGATGCTGAAGGAGATATCCCTTTCCTCTATATGTATGAGTCTTTTTTCAATCTTATTGGTCGGAGATTTCCTATAAGTTTATTTTAATTATCCTTTCTGGAAGTTACCGAGATATCTCCTTCCCAACTTCACCCGAACAGTTGGGCCTTCATTTTTTCTTTTTAGGCTTTATGCCAAGATCTCGAGCTCCCCCTGACTTTGAGTGTAGTCTTCAGCTTGTTCCAATTTTATAAGTCCGCTGACGGAAAAGAAGGTTGGATTTTCCTTAAAGGCCGAAAAGACATGGCCTCCTTTAAATTGTTTGAGAGCTCCTTCCGTAATTCTTTTAAAATATGAAGGTTTACTACAGAAGAGGAAGAATTATCACTCACCTTGTAGGTAATGAGAAGAAGTAAATTGAAATTGCGAAGGAAACAAGAAGCCCGCAATAATTTTCTTCTGAAGTTGTAGTCAAAAAATAAGAAGAAGATTAAGGGGTGGTTACGGAAATGAAGTGGACATGGAATGTTGAGGAAAGTTTTAAAACTTCCCCTTATTCCTTGCCGCAGAAAATGAAAAAATAAGGGTAAAATAGTAAAAGCACTCAACGAATCTAGGGGTACAATGGGAAAATTGTAGGCCAACTACACTTGTCATTGTCACATCATAACTTATCTTCCCCGTAAAGTCATGATGGCTTTATTATAAAAACAAGTATGGTGGCTATGATGGTCCTAGATCACTTGGGCAAATTTGGTATGTGATACCTAAATGAATAAAGGCTCAAGTACTTAGACTATAATCTGAGCAAGACATAGATAAAGCTCAACATGTGACTTACTTTACATGCCGACTTGAGGGCTTATGTTATGGACCAAATCCAAGTCTGAGTTATATGTTATACATCCGAGTTAAATTCAAGTCTGACATATTGACAACTCGGCTCACATCCGGGTTTGACATATCAACAACTCAGTTCACTCAGTTCAGAATCATAACCGCCCAGAATTATTATAATAAGTACTCGCCGGCATAACCATGATAATGTCCTCAAACCTTTATTGGCATTATTAAAGCAATAATTAGCTCAATAAAGCTCGTCCAAACAGTTACAAACACATGATAAATACCACTTAACGGTCAAAATTACCATGGCCATTACAAGGTAATAATCATGAACACTCTTCATGCTAAGGTACGTTCTACACCTATTATTCTAACATCATATTATCACTTACAAATTAACTTTGGTGTCAGAGTGTCTTTTGCAGGTACCCGCGTCACTATCCAAGGCTCATCAATATTGTGCTCACCTCTTCAAGCTATTGGAACCAAACCAATGCCAGAGTTATAGGCAACATCTCAGAACCAATCTGATTTTCCTATAATAGCAGTATAGCAAAATGAATTGGAATCATCTCCTATTTTTAAATGTCTCATCTTTTGTCCCTTCATTAATTAATATGGTGACAACTCACACCACTCTATCTATTATTTTTTTTAAGTGTTTTTCTAAACTAATTATACTACAAATCTCAATTTTTTACTGATGGATAGAGTATGAGACAGGAAAATAGGAGTAAAAGAATTTTGTTCACAGAAATATAATCTCAAATCATTAATTTATTATTATACGTAATATGTGCTTTTAACTTCATCCTAATACAATTGATTCAACAGATGCCAGTAATGGATGGGTTTGAGGCAACAAAACGGATAAGGAAGATGGTGGAGCGCTATGGTGTTCGCATTCCTATCATTGCATTAACAGCTGACACTGACAAAGTGAGCATAGAGGCTGGAATGGACTTTCGTTTGGAAAAGCCTATTAAGACGGAGCATTTACTTGAAGCCATCCGAAGTATACACACACATTGCAAATAGTGAAATGGTGTATGCTTTTACGGTATTCCCTATGTATATGTAGTCTGTGTTTTGAATTAGAATTTGTGAAGTGCTCTTGATTTTGTTAAAATTGATTTGATTAAAAGTGAGCATGCTAACGTGACTTATGTTTAGCAACTTTTATCTTAAAAGTTATTATGATAAAATGAATATTATTTGAATGATATTAATTAAAATAACTTTAGAATGTATAACTACTGAATTGGGCATGGATTTTTATTTTTATGTTGGATAATTGTTTTTTGGACAAAGATAGATATTCATTGAACTTGAAAACATATTACAAGAATCAACCCAAAAGGGTACGACCCAAATTAAGATGGGCATTCCCAAGCAAAACATCAACAAACAATTAAAGAGAGAGGAGATATGTTTCTACTAGAATGTTTGAACTCTTCCACCAACTCTAATGAATTAGAAATTATTTCCGGGGGAGTGGAGCTTTTTCCTTCAAAGACTTTGTCATTTCTAGCAAGTTGAATCTTCAAGAGAGTAGTAGCGATGATAGGTAATTGGTCATCCATATTTGCATTAGGTCACTAAAAGTTGACCGATTCTTGTCACCATTCGTAGAAAGGCTTTGGATAATCAACCTAGTCACTTTGAAAATTTCCCAACAGAGACCAAACTTGGGTTGATTGAGCACAAGCAAAGAAACCATGATGAACTAACCTTCTGTGCTCTCAAGAAACCTCAACAAAAGGGGTTGTCCAAAGGAAGAATAGATTATTGCAAGAAATGGTTGAAACCTTTCTGATAGCGCACCTACAAGAGTTTGGGCATAATCCATAAACACCTCTCAATACATCCAAAATATGTACTACTTGAGAACCAAGGTTGTTGAAGAACCCATTCATGTCTTGTTCAATGACCTGAAGAGGGGAGGTTGGATAAGAGAAAATGAGAGGAACCAAAGTAACAGATAAGCCAATTGAAGGAGCTAAATGACAACAATATCCTCTCTATCACTTTCAATGGTTAGACTATGGAGACAGTGAAACATAATGTGTTGGAACCCCTTACGTATTAAGAACTGGTTCGCACGAACAGGTTCGCAATTCTTTCGTGTATTGATTCGCTCTTGAAATAACAAAGGTAGCATTCCAACAAGTTCTTTCTCCAGCTGTGTAACACTCTAGGTAGCAGCTTATGCTTAAGTTATAGTCTGCGTCCGCTAGGTTGTTACTCATGGACGGTTACTTAACACATTCATAATCATACAAACATACATTCGTCACATACATATCATGCATGAGAGGTTGGGGTTTCTGTTACGTGCCTATGGTCGCGTCCTTTCCGTTACTGGATGCCCACCATTCTCCCATGTAGACCGTGGGATCTTCATCCCCCTTGCAGCTACAACCAACTTAATACCATCCTGCGCGTAGAATGACGAGGGTGTACCCTGGCAGTAACACCGGGAGTGGGCTCGTTTGTCCGCATCTGGGGGGCAGCTTTCTTTCTTTCTTTGTCTGCATCTGGAGGACAACTTTCTTTCTTTCTTTGTTCGCATCTGGAGGACAATTTTCTTTCTTTCTTGCATGTCCAACCTTCGTGGACATATTACTCGTCTTTTAACCGTCATGACGTAAAAGCTCAAGCGTTACTTTCTTTCCTTAATTGCTATTCTCTCGTACCGGGTTGAAACCCGCGTTCAGGTCAAAGGTTGCGTTTCATAATCGTAAACTAGTCCTTCTTGCTAGACTGGGAAAGGGAGTATGACGTGCCAAGAGATAGGGATTTCCTATTATATAACTATGTCATTTCTTCAAGGTACACCGACCCTTGGGCGTCGGGCCTTCTTAAGAGATTGCTAATTCCCTAGATTCAATTGTCGTCTTTAAACATTAGGTCATTCAACACTAGTTATCTCTAGTTGCCCTAAGCTTAACGACAACCAGTCCTCATGATGCATGTAATTTCCAACTTCAATATTCCCTTCATGTGTTATCATTCTTGGGGGCTTAAAGTAATGCAGATGGACTGATGCGGATCCGTAAAATCATTGCAAAACTCTTAGCCACTTAGGCAAGTCTAGTTAGTGCCCTCGGGTTCCTAGGCCACTCACCGGCCTGCCTGTCCGCTCAGCGCCCTTGGCCGCTCAGTGCTTCCCTGAGCTCGCTCAGGTTTTAAACCATCCTTATCCATCCTACGTGGCACCCAGGGCCCAAGCCGCTCAACGCTCTAGCTTGGCACTCAAGGCCTGCCCTGAACTCTTCCCACCACGTAACCTCTCACGTGGCAAGTTTCAGTAACAGCCCAGGCCTCTCAGCGCCCTGGGCGTTCCTGCACCGTTTCATGAGAGCTTGGCTGTAACACCCCTGCTAATTGCCCGCTTCCATGGTAGTAAGCAATGCTCACAGGGTTGTTATGCGTTGTCTCAGGTTAACTATTACCGTTACTTTTACCTTTTCAAATAGTTCTTATACGAAAATATGGACCAATTTAAAAATTCTTTCTTTTCCAGTATCAGTTTGTAAACTAGGAGTCGTGCGTGCTTTAGAAACCATATAACAACAATCGCTATGAGCTAGGGGTAACCGAAGCAGAACATAAAGAGTATATGTGCATATATATATA
>QANU01065670.1:51992-76478 GCA_003254905.1 Nissolia schottii | reverse complement strand
TGTTCGGATATTCTAAAAATATTCCGAGCACATATCCGCGATCTACTAATTTCCCGGACCATAGAGGTATGTCCGGTTAAGGTATTCGTGAATTTATTACCCGGAGGAAATTTTCACAGATACCTTAAGTGTCTACCGAAATTCTAATTTTTGTCAAAATTTGGCACGGACCTCGTGGCACTCCGCGAGATCAAGAAATAATTACATGACTGGCGTTTGAAAGCAATTAATGTTCTAAATAATTTTTTCAGTCCAAATAATTGCATCTAATGTGCTTTTAATTAGGCAAAAATTGGGATTTTCGCGAAATTCCCGTAAGGGGAAAATTCGGGATGTTACATTCTACCCCCTTAAAAGAATTTCGCCCCGAAATTCTAGCGCGGCTAGTGGTGTAGGTGTCTACTATGCTTACCGCGGCTTAATCCTCTGCACCGGCTTCCCTTCGCATGTCCTCGAAGTCTTTCCACATGGTAAAGACTAGTCCTTGCGGCAGAACTTTCGGTCGGGTGGCTGGTTGGGCCGCGGTGCAATCCCTGGCGATATGTCCGCTTCCTCCGCATCGGTGGCAGACACCTAACTGGTTGACGGGAAGGGCTGCTCTACATGCCTTGGAGACGTGGCTGGGTTTCCCACATCGGTAGCAAACGGCCTTTCCCATCAAGCACTCTCCACTGTGAGGCCTTCCACACTTCGGGCACGGTGGTCGAGGCTCTCCTCCTTGTCGTGGTTGACCTGGCTGGGACTGGTCCAGGGTCTGTTCTTGCTGTTGCTGCTGCGGCTGGTATGGATATCGTCTTCCAGGTCCCTTCTTCTGGGGTTCTTGTGACTGGCTCCCTTGCTCCACTGCCTTCCTCTTATTCTTGACCACCTCCAACCGCTGATTTGCCTCTTCCTGCGCTAGACATCGGTTTACCAGGGTGGCATAATCTGGCAAACCCCATGTAGGAATGAACACTTGCATTTCTGGTCTCAGCCCTTGCTGATATCTCTTACACTTCCACTGCTCGCTTGGTCGAAGCTGGTATGTGCTGCAATACCGGCATAGTCGCTCAAACTTGGCCGTGTACTTGGCCACTGACATCGTCCCCTGTTTCAACTCCAGAAACTCCGTCTCCTTACGGTCTTGCAACTCCTGGGGAAAATATTTCTCCAGAAACATAGCTGTAAACTGATCCCATGTGACGGGAGCTACCTGTTGCTCCAAAACCAGCCTAGCTGTCTCCCACCATTCCCCAGCAGCTCCGTCTAACTGCCTAGCTGCAAACTTCACCTTCTGTGCCTCTGTACAGGCTATGTCCTCAAAGACTTGTTCCATCTTCCTAATCCAACTATGGACCACCCCGGGGTCCATTACTCCCTCAAATTTGGGCGGATTCGCCCGTGTGAATTGGAGGTACTTCTGACCATCTTCCTCTTGCGGTGTCTGTGGGGCGTTCCTCTGAATCAATGCAGCGGCTATCTGAGCATTCATCTGGACCATTTCCCGAAGGATGTCTGCGAGGTCCACCTGCTCGTGGTTAGGTTGTGCTGGATCCCTACGCGGCGGCATGGCTAGGCGTTGTACCTGCACAGATCCCAAGTTGATCAGTCTCGGGAAAGGCTGGTACACTTAACATAGCACATACAACTTAGTAGAGTCATGCACTGTGAACATGCTCGAAAGCATAATGCAGCTCAGCCCCAGGCCCTTTAAGGACTAAACTGCTCTGATACCAACTGTAACACCCCTGCTAATTGCCCGCTTCCATGGTAGCAAGCAATGCTCACAGGGTTGTTATGCGTTGTCTCAGGTTAACTATTACCCTTACTTTTACCTTTTCAAATAGTTCTTATACGAAAATATGGACCAATTTAAAAATTCTTTCTTTTCCAGTATCAGTTTGTAAACTAGGAGCCGTGCGTGCTTTAGAAACCATATAACAACAGTCGCTATGAGCTAGGGGTAACCGAAGCAGAACATAAAGAGTATATGTGCATATATATATATATATATACACACACACACACACACACATACAAGGTCCCACATATTACATCTTGCCATAGTAATACATATTTACACAAAACATATGCAAGTCATAGTCATAATACAAAACATGTGTTCTCCCAAAACATATATTCCCCTCGTGTCAGCATCGTCCTTGTGTCTTGACTCCAATTAGCTGTCAGTCAAATTCCTCTGCACACCTCGATCCATAACCGAGTGGGTGGGGGTGAGAACTCTTAGTCGTCAGTGGGGTTCCCTAGCATTACCAATAGTTCATTTTCTCGGTTATCCTCCCGGCCGTTCAGAGGTTTCTATGTGAGCATACATACTAAAATCCTACTGATTATGATCTTTGCTTAGGTTCCTGAACAGCTTTATCTATGTTACTACGTGATCAGGGAACTAGTCTCGCTTATCTAGGTTCTCGCGCTTTCTACTCCTAACCATCGTTACATAACCACATCATAACATGTATGCTGACAGACACACTGATCATCACGCATATGTTGCGCGGTAAACCTTCCACCATGCTTGCCAGGCACGGGACACTTCATAATATCAATGCAAGGGGTCATCGTACCGATGAGGCACGGTATTCAATGCATGTTCTCATCATATCTTTTCTTTCTTTCTTTTCATTTTGTTCTTCCGAGCCAGGCATGAACTGCTGGACCCCGGTCTCATTCATCCTTTCTTTTCCTGTGTCCCAATACTCCCTCGTACACCTCAGGACCGTCGTCCCCATGCTGGTGTACGACATGCCTTCTCTGTCTGTTTCCCGAGCAAACATGAGTCCACCCCCTTCCCGGGTGGCGAGGGGCCGCCCTCTTGGCTAAGCCAGAAGCGGACCATATCANCTAGTGATCTATCCTCATGATGCATGATTTACCCAAAACCCACAATCACATAATCACATCATTCATCAACAGTCACATCATACATCAACAACTATAATCCTATACAATGATTTAAGTTTCTATACTGGTTGGAACATGTAGAAAAGCTAAGGGACTCAAAGGCTTCAGGTTTCATTCGAATGACTAGGGGTGCATTCGAATGAAATCCCGCGAGTTCTTTCATTCGATTGAATCCTCCTGCATTCGACTGAAATCCCTTGGGAATTCATTCGAATCCCTGGGGATTTCATTCGAATCCCACAGTAAAAATCGCCCCAGTGAGAGTAACTTCTCCGGGGGTTTTCGGTGCGTAACATTTCTGCTTCTACAGTGGTCCAATCAGTACACTTATGATTTTCAAACAGCAAAATCCTCAAAATCTAACCTATGTACCTTACTCTCTATCATTTATACAAAGTAGTTTTTCAGTCAAAAGCACAAAAATACATATATACAGTCATAACATAATCCACATAGACAGTGGGCTTAGGATTACCCACTTTCCAGGCGCGCTTGAAAGTTGTTAGAAACGACTCCCGAGAGCTTTAGGATGATCCTACTATTTTTCCTGAATCCGATGGAGTAATCGTCGCGCGCACACTCGGACAGAGTAACAGCACAGCAGATGAAAAACTTAAGAAAAATGGCACTGAGGCCGTGGTTTCTTATATAGGCTTCAGGGAGCCTTTAGCTTCCGTGAGAAGCTTTGCTTTTTTTTTTCACTTCTTCTTCATTTCTTTTCTCCTTTTTTTTCAAAATTATCCTTTTAAGTTTATTTACCCTTTTGCCCTTCCTTTAATTTTTATTTCCCTTTATGTCCTAAGTTTTGTTTTCCCCCTTTTTGTCCTTCACCTTTTTAGTTATTTCCCCTTGTGTCCTTTTCTTTAATTTTTATTTATTTTCCTTTCACTGACGTGGGAATTAATTCCCAAACCAGTTCAGTTTATTTCGCAATCATGTTTGATCGCGTTTTGTTGTTTTTCGGTCGTGTTCGGATATTCTAAAAATATTCCGAGCACGTATCCACGATCTACTAATTTCCCGGACCATAGAGGTATGTCCGGTTAAGGTATTCGTGAATTTATTACCCGGAGGAAATTTTCACAGATACCTTAAGTGTCTACCGAAATTTTGATTTTTGTCAAAATTTGGCACGGACCTCGTGGCACTCCGCGAGATCAAGAAACAATTACATGACTGGCGTTTGAAAGCAATTAATGTTCTAAATAATTTTTTCAGTCCAAATAATTGCATCTAATGTGCTTTTAATTAGGCAAAAATTGGGATTTTCGCGAAATTCCCGTAAGGGAAAAAATCGGGATGTTACATTGGCCACCTTTCTTTCACTCTTTCCTTCTCACTTTCACTCACTTATTCAAGGTCCCCCCCACCCCACATAATTCCATCAATCACTAGCCACCCAAAACTATCCTAACCATCTACATGCATATTCATCCCTAACAAATCATACTAAAGCGTCAACAACACACATGCATACATATTATCACACAAAGAACTCAAGAAAACCAAGGAGGTGAGTAAGCCTAAGTTACCCACTTCCTTAGAGGCTAGTTGGATGATGAGGAAGGTGTAGGAGAGTAGTCCTCCAAGCTCAGAGCTTTTTCCTAGCTTGCATCAGACTTTCAGCAACGTGACCGCAACGCACACGAGCAGAGTTTCAGTTCTTCCAAGAGGGCTTGAATGTGAATCAAATGGGCTGGCCATGAGGCTATTTATAGCCATGAAATTGGCCCCCAAAATGACCTTTTTACCCCTTTGAAAAATTAAAATTATGCCCTTCGTAATTTAATTAATTAATTACTTAATTAATTTGGATAAATAAAAGGTTACATCATGAATAGTAACCTTTATTTTATAATTTTTCCCAAAAAAATCTGATTGCATCACGTGGGGTATTCAGATTTTGGGTGCCTCCCAATCTCGTTTGCTCGTGTTTGGTCGTTCGCTGTCCCGGTGCGTCACACACGGTCGTCCAAAAATATTTCGATCATATCGTCGCAATCCCCTAATTTTCCTTAACATGAAATTTAAGTCAACTAAAAGCATTTGTGAATTTTCCTCCGGATGAGTATTCTTCACAGATACCTCTAACACGTCGTTAAATTCCAGTGACCGGAAATAGTCATTCCGCTGTCTACGAAATTTCGGAAAACGACAAAACTCTATGTTCTATGGGTGTTCTTAAGCTAAAAACTCCTCTTCTAACCTTCGTAACTTGATTTAGGAATTATTTTATATTTATTTTTGTGAACTTTTTATTAAGGGAAAAAACGGGATGTTACAGGTCACCCACAAATCTCCATTAGCTGCAGCTATGGAGGATGACTACCAACAAGTTCCTTCTTTGAATAAATCTGACGACACAGTGGAAAACATGAGAGAGACAAGGAGACAGAGAGAGCAAGTTGCGAACGAGACTTGTGAGAGAGAAGCGAGTAGCAAGTGCGATGGCAGCCAAGTAGAATAGAGGAACATGGTTTGATAATGTTAATGATTTTAGAGTTTGAATTTGTTTTTTTTTTTTTTACATATGAAAACTGGCCCTTACTAGGCTGCTTTTGGGCCATGGGTAGTAGGTCATATTTTTTTTTATTTTAAACACTTCTTACCAAATCATTATCGAATTTGTAGGTGTCATATAAAACTTATTTTTCTTTTAATTTACTATAAATATAGTAAGTTTTGTTATAGAAAATTTTAATTTCTTTTCACCGTAAATAATGTAAGTTAGATTTTAATTTTATATATTTTTTAATTTATTTATGTTTATGAAATATATGTAGAGCGAACCGCAAACCCAAATAACAAATCATCTTAATATACTCCCCACGCACCATATATTGGGCAAGGTAGTGTCCTGCGTACCCGTACCAAAGAGTATAGGGTGCCATGTGACTGTGGGTGAAACATGGTGGTGATTTATGCCATAACCCAAATAATAGTGGCCAGAAGAATCTCCCAACTGAAGTAGCCAAGGTGCAGAAAAGAGTGAAGCTGAAGCACATGGATAGATCCAAAGGAAAGGAAGGCTCAAATGTCAACAGGTGCAAAACACCAAACCATGGAGATAGACACTGAAAATAGCCTGAAAAAGCTTTCCATGAAAGATGAAATGGCACTTGCAAGACAAAGGTACCAGTCCAAACAGTGTTGCCCACTGATCACTAGAATTCCAGATTGATAGGATCCCACAGGCCTCCAACTGTTTCTTGTGGATCTAATCAAGAGTTCGAGAAGGACAAGAAAATATACCCGTCTCCTCATCCCCCTTTAGCAACCTTTTAAGCATATTCGCCATCTGGGAATCCCCTACTTTTGCCGTTCAAGCAATTTTTATTGTCATCGTGCTTGAGTGGTCCTTTAGGACAGTTACATTTGTATTTGTTTCTCATGAAATAAATATTTCTACCTTTGTTTTAAAAAGAAAGTAAGGAAGAAAGAAAGAAAAAAAGAAAAACTCGAATGGACTAATGAGTGTATAGGGAAGGAATGGTATATATTTCTTTTAGACCAATTTCTACTCAGCTTTAGAGGCTATCAAAGCAAACCACTAAAACATTCAAATTCAAAGCCAAAGCCAGAAATGCTCATACTCTGATCCTGATGATACTCAGCATTTAAAAGTATGAGTCTGCATATGTACACATATGACAACTATCAACACCTATGTCTAAGCCCATTTTATATAACTATTGCTCAGAGACCAAGTCTCCAAAATTAGATGAAAGAATGAAAAACAATGTTAGAAGAAACCTATAAAATCAGTGTTAGGCTTTCTATATCCTTTCAAGTTTCCTTCTAAACCAATCTGATAATCGCCTGATCTTGCCCAACATCTGAACATTACCGCTATAGAATTCCGTAGCATTTGATAGCATTACCGTTATGTCATGCTTAACACTTTCCAGACTCCGATAATAGTCATTGATCAACCTTGACTGAATCAGTTCAGGATAGAAAAAAACGGGATACCTGTAATACAAATCCAAAAATGACATAATTAAAAGTTTGAAATTTAACTTCTCATTTCCTCTCCCTACCTCCCTCCCTCTCTGCAATTTAACTTTTTGCTTTTACTTATAATTGAAATGTCAACTAGAAAGCTCTATGCACACACTGAATTTATTGCAAGGTCCGGAGTTACCAAAACAATGCTATATAAAAGAACAGGAAAAATGGT
Organism: Nissolia schottii; assembly: GCA_003254905.1. NCBI lineage: Eukaryota > Viridiplantae > Streptophyta > Magnoliopsida > Fabales > Fabaceae > Nissolia > Nissolia schottii. The sequence goes on along the minus strand of QANU01065670.1, from coordinate 69,394 downwards.
CTTCCGTTACAGGAACTTGGATTTGATAGATCAGTTGCAAATTTGTACCTGTTTGAAAACGACATTGAGTTCTCTGCTGCTTCGTTCAATGCCTGGATACCATACTTATCCTGGAATGAAAGGAGGAAATCACAATTATAAGGTTGACATTCAATTTTATCCCCCCTCCCCAAGTCAATTTTAAAATAGAACATGTCATTTCTGTTTAGTATTCCTAAAATCAAAGTTACTCTACTTGGATCAGTAACTGATTTAGGAAAATAACACCTAAATTACGATAAAGAAAAATTCATGTCTACTCACCTTGCGGTCTAATTTAGTGAAAAAAGACAGCAGCCTATCTTTGATCTCTTTATCAATGTGGGGACGCTCCCATGGAAATTCAGGATCATATAGTTCCCATGGACTGTGCTTATAGATTTCTGCCGGATCAGTCTTGTACTGGATATGATACCTTTCCCAAGGACTGTCAGGAAAGTAGGAAGATTTAGCCTCAACTGCAGTAATTCGGCCTTCCCACCAACTTCCACCGTCGTCTTCACTTCTCCACCAGACCAAGCATGGATCTCTTGAAGACCAATTTCTTTTCATGGAAGTTTCATACCATGTTTTCTCAACGACAAAATCAGAGAAGTTAATCAATTCAGGTAGGGTTAATTGAAATGATTTTCCATGCACAGAGGAAGAAGGATTTACAAATGTAAGTGTGAGTTTGCAACAGCTATCCCCCCATTCTGAGAACCTATACTCAAGCTCGTCAACCTTGCAAGTCTCAGAAGCACCTATTCCTGTGAATAGTGTCCACGGACCTTTCCGCCTTCCTGACTGACTGTGACATGACTCCATGTACTCTTGATGGCCCTGCCGATCAAATGTCATCAACAATATTAGAGATGTAGGCATACACTGTTAATCACAGAAGATTGCATTAACCAGTTATAACATACAATAGAGTTGTAATTAGGATCAGAACACTAGCAGGCTTACTATTGTTACTGGTCAATTTTATCAGGGGTCATGCAGCAGCATAGACATGCTGCTGCAACACCTTGGGATAACCAAACTAGCCATTATTAACAGTTAGCAATCAGTTGCATGAATGCTAGCCTAGCTCTACCAAGTCTACTTAGCATAGGTTCTATGATGTGGCCCTATACCTAGACATATTTCAGAACAATATAATCTGCTCTGATGTAAAACTCATTATATGATTCATTAACAAAACTTACACTCATTTCCTCTCTTCTCTCAAGAAACTCTCTCAAACCTTCTCTACAACCATACACATTTTTGCATTCAAGAATATGAATTGGTAAACAGATTACAGAACAACAAAATAAGGTTAAGAATATAAAGTGGGAAACAGATTACAGAAGCCGGCATTCCATAGCAAATCATAAAGTCATACAAGCTATTAGGAAAAATAAACAATCATAACATAAGCTACCTGTCTCATGTATTCAACTTCATCACCAAGTTGAGGAATATATCGGTAACCCTCCTCATGCTGTGACAGCATCAGCCATGATAGGTTTTTGACATGGTGATTTGACATCCTTCGGGTCAAAATACCATGGTCAGTTGCAGTATATTCAGATCTGTTCCTACCAGACCTTGTTCGTTGATGAAGTTGATCAGATACTTTAATGGAAGAATCTTCCTGACTGGATACACTCCCAGAGTTTTGGTCCCCTCGAGTCTTGATCCTTATGTTCAAAGCATTTGGCTCCTGGGAAGTTGTCTTCAACCTGATAGATCGTGTTCGACGTATTGTATCACTGGCAACATTAGATAGACCAAATCCTGAACCACGGTTGCTAAAAGTTGAAGTACTTTCATCCAGATTACAACCTAAACCATCTGGATTGGCTTCATCTTCAAATGGCATGTTCATTACATGGGCTTCATCGTAACTTCTCTTGTACTTCTGGGAACTTAACTTTCTGTCATCTTCACCTTCTGGCTCTTCCATAACTAGATTAGGCCCCATATGAGAGGAACTTCCAGAGACTACGTCGCCTCTAGCACCCATTGAATATGGATGAGAACTAACAATTTTCAGTTTGCGAGGACCTATATTGTCTGCTGAAATCTGTTTCTTTTTAATAACTAACTTTGTTGATTTCATAGGTGCTTTCATTTTGAGATCGTGAGAGCGGCTTGAGTGTTCAAATTCAATGTTTTCCAGTGAGTCCTGAGTGACTTTGTCAGATCCAGACCAGCCTTTATCACCATCATTCAACTTATCATAACCAGATGTCAAGGAGCCATCGCCATTGTCAACATCAGCTGGCTCTTGATTAATCATGTTACCCACAGCCTCCAACTTGCTGATTATATGTTCTGATCTCCTGCAAAACATGGATGAGAAAACATTTGATTCTGACGTGTAAGAGATTACCTGAAAAATGAAAAGGAAACCATGTAATAAACATTTTTTAACATTTGTCTCAGGCTTTACATACCCATTGGCATTGTGTTCAAGGCCATCAAATTCAGTACCGGTCAGCAAAGCATCCCCAGGAATTGTGTTCCCCTCAACACATATGGATGTGTCCAGATGATTTGTTGCAGTTTCTGCTTGTGTTTTATCAGCAAGTTCATTCCAATTGTGGCTTTCGGGAAGATTAGCATTATTTCCATCTGTATAAGATAATGCTGGGTCTACAGATCTTCTGTTAGGTAAAGTATTTTGAATACTTTCTTTGGGTCCAGATGACTGACATACCATATTAGACCGAGTCTCACACGACAGTCCTGTGTCCTTTAACGGCACAGACTTCTTTGACTTTGAATCACCAAGTGAAAACTTAAGAACCAGTCTCCGTCTATTTTCAACATTTACCTGAGACTCAGAATATACAGGACAGTGGGTTACATTAGCAAACTCTTCCAAAACCGGTTTTTTAAGCTGATCACATTTATGTTTGCTTAGAATGTCTGAATCTTGTAAACTGTCTGATGATTCATCCTCAGAATCATCATCTTCCCCATCTGTAGATGTTCCACCAATTTGAGAGAACATATTCCGAGCATTGCGTGCAGCAGTTCTCCGGGGTGGTCTCAATGTCTTAGCTTTGGAAGATTTCCTTTTTGATGATTTCAGGCTGCCTTTGGATTTCTTAGGTCTGTTACTTCCGGAAGGATTATCATCACGCTCATTCAAATTCCTTTTCCTGACACGCCTTCCAGAAGAAGTCATTACAGCAACCTGAAACAGCATGGTCAGATTACAAGTTGTAATTAAGATTGATCCAACAAAGATATAAACATCACTCACCTCAACACTATGTTTATTCCTTCTTGATCTACGAAGGCCATCCCGGCTACCACAGTCTTCACTGCTCTCTTGACCACTAGAAGAGATGACACTAACACTGCCTCGTTCTGCAGCACTAGAATTATCCTCATTCACATTGTATTCAGAATCATTATCATCACTTACAATGTCATATTCTGGCTCCCAAAACACAGCATCTAAGAACTCTGGTTGTGGCTCAACCATTCCTTCCAAATCTGCCAAAGGTATCATGGGGTATTCCTGACCAACACTAAAATCTGGACCAACAGCATATCTTATCAATGAAGGACGCCATTCAGTGCCAAGGGCACCAAGCCGACGCTGCTGAAATTGACTCTGATAAGGTTCTGAATATGGCACCATACCTAGTAACAAAATAATCAATGATAAGACAAATTTGTACCCAAACAAGATAGTGCAGGAATTTAAGAAATAAGAACCACAACATACTAGAATCACACAGGGGTTCCTGCATGTTTCTTCTGTGCGGTGGAAGTTGGGTCTCCTGTGTCAGGCAAGACATTGGTTAGCAAACGCAGAGAATAGTCTATGNTTAAAGTGCCTTTTTTATGTAAGAGATGAGTGTTAATTTTCATTCGTCGGATCAAATTGTATGGTCACGATTGTCTCAATGATTATTTTGCATTAAAGAGGAAAGAGAATAATCACCTGATTACATCTCACCTTCTCTCTCCATTTCAATACAATTCCAAAAATAGTCATGTGAGATGTAATGTTGACCATACAATTTGATCTAAGGGATGAAAATTAACACGTACATGGGCATAATGATTACAGTCAACCTGATCAAGGACATTTCCCTGAGTATCCTGAATGAGGGGTCGATAGTCACCAAGAAAAAACTGCAAGCAAAATCAAAGAACCAGTCATAATAAATAAACTTGCTAGGGACCTAATATAAATTAGAAAAAGTAGGAAAGGAATATTGACATATCTGACAACCTGGTCATATTTTGCATCCTTCTGGGACTCCCCTTGACCCGTATTCAGAAAATATATTTGACCAACATCATCTGAAAGCACAATTGATGTTCCATCCCTACAGTGGACCCAACAATATATTAATAGATTAGAATCACACACCGCCAGAGATAGAGTCATCAAAGATGGATGCTATAAGACATTTGTGACATGGACCACCCATCATCTAGGTAGTTAGGAATAAAGCTAACCAAGTTGTCCCATTAAGATACAAGTAGCAGAAGGCATATCCATGCTTCACATGATATTTTCTTAACCTATATTATACACATAGTTGACAATGGAAGCTCATTATAGGGATGGATCCAGAAAACAACCATGGGTAATAACAAAGAAGGAACATTTGGTCAAGTTGAACATAGAACTGTTGAAGAGTATGCACTTGTACATATGACAATTGACAAGATTTCAGAATTATCCTAAGTATATTAAAGAGATATAAAACCATTTGTGAGTCTGTGTAACTTGAACCTTATCCACACCTCATGCCAAAAGGGCTCTTGCATGAGGGACATATAAAAACACCATTAATAAACCTTTACCCAGAAACTTAACCATCCTGCTTTACATGGACATTAATACATATATCTAAATTTTGGAGCTATTTAATCTCTTTATAACAATTACCTTTACCAAAGAATAGTTCTAATAAGAGAGAAAAGGATACAGAAGATATTCATTACCAAAATATGGAGCAAATTAAAATCTTAAAAGTGGAAAACAACAACAATAATAACTGAGCATTTTCCCACTAAGTGGGGTCGGCTTAAAAGTGGAAAACAAAATGCAAATAATTAAATGTATAAAAATAAGTAAGCATAAGAATTCAAAACTAAGAAATCCAGCATACAGTTATTCTATAGACACTTACGGAGAAAACTTCCCATCAACCAACTTAAAACGTCCAATTTCATATGTCTGAATAGGTACGCCCTCCCATATCTTGAAAAAGAATATACCAAAAAAAGCATAAATTAGATCATGTTTTGCATAGAGCAAGCCAGCATTAAGAACCCAGAAGAATAGAAGCTTACATCCCACACAATAGTTCGTCCATCATACCCAGCACTCATAGCTATCCGAGGGTTGAAAGGATGAACATCCAAAACATAAGACTGCCAACCATTGAAAATGCAGCATTTAGTCATGAAGGAGCTACAAAAATTCAAATTATGATAGAAATTATAAAAAGACAATAAAACAGTAAACCTCCCTAAAAGTATGACGGCATTTGAAATTTATGTAATATACTCCCAAAACAAGACTTGAGCTTGTTTATTAGCACAGGTTACAGGATGACCACAAAAAAAGAAAAAGAAACCAGGAGACCGGGGTGGGGGGAGAGAAGATTGGGCTTACAGATGCAGTATGACCTGTCAAAGAATGCACTAAGCTGCCATCAACTGCATTCCAAACGCATATTCTGCAATCTTCAAAACGAAAAGACAAGTCTTCAGTTAAAGCATACTAGTGCCTTTTCTCCACTGTGAAATAACTAAAATTGATTAAGAAAAAGGAGTTCATGAAGTTATGGATACATGCTAAGTCAAATGCATAAAGATGTACTGTAGGAAAAATGTAAAGTTCGCTGGATACCTAATGTATGTTCTACTCCAAACAGGAATACAATGCACCAATTGTATACCAAATAAGAATCTATGTTGAAGCAATGCAATGCATTGTGATACAAGTAACAGCAGCAACCAGTGATGCAAAGTCAACAGAACATATAGATGCATCACAACTGTCTCCAGGAAAATTTCTTTCCAAACAAAGTATCAGACAAAATCAGCCCATTGAATAACTAATTAAATATTATGTCTTCCCAGTAAGTTATCTAATTAACACGTCACTAAAAAATCAGCAAAGTAAGATTTACTTCAGAGAGGTCCTTACAGGACAAGGAACATGTAACATTGGAGAAACAAGAGACCATCAAATTGTAATTATCAGAATTGAGTTTTCATTTACCACTTTGACTGATATGAATACAAGGTCCGGTCAATTTAATATGCAAGATAACTATACCAAATATGTAAGATGTTATTGTAAACTTCCCAACCCATTATAGCTCATACAGTTAGCTATTACTTACCCATAATAGCTGCAAGTACAAAGCGATTGTCCAGGCTCCATACAATCATATTGACACCACGAGGTGTAGGTAGAAATCTCTGCCTAGGACCCCCTCGTGGAGGTTGAGGAGGCAAAGGAGGTGGTGGCACTTTTAGATGATATGCACGACTCCAACGTCCTACTTTTCCCTGAAAATGCAACAAGAAACTTATGCAAATCTGCCAGTTGGCATGGAAAAAAAAAATATGAAACTGCAGATGCCACAAAAATGACCAAGAAATTTCTGAAGATCAAAGGAAGGAAAATGTCTTCACAACTAAAATAGACCACAGTCAATGGTAATCTTATTTAAAGAAGCTCACATGAGATCTACGAGGTCTAGGAACCCATATAATTGCACTTCCATCACGAGAGCAGGTAACTATGTTATCATGGCAATACCTAAAAATAAAGAAATCATGACAATGGTATGTAACATATTTAGTAATGAGAGCATTGTACACTGAAACATTAAACTAGTATAAAAAAAATACAGGAAATAAGTATTAAGATATTTATTGACCAGAAATTTCTGAACTTCATGGTATTTTCTTCTCTCCAAGAGTCAGACGTCAAAAATTTTGAAGCCACAGCACAACCACTGCACAAGAAGGTAACAGAGAGAATAATAATCTTTACAAAGTAAAGAAGTAAAACAAAATTGATGTAGATCTAACCAGGAGAAGCCAACCTAAATTGTACATAGTTCACATCATTCTCATGGCCAGATAATAAATCCATCTCGTGTGTTGGTTGTTCTGAGTCATCCAGGTTGGACTTGCAAGCATTCCACACCTGCCATTAGTGGTATTTTTCTCAAAATCTGAATAGATGCAATAATTGAAAAAGTAAAAAAAGCAAATGTATTAATGGAAGAAAAGTAGGACATATCTAAAGAGTACATGTGTAAGCATACCCTGGCAAAAGTATCAGAGCTACCAGTAACAAAAACAGTGCCACTTGCATTATATGCACAACAAAGTATCTGATAGCTTTGTTGAACATTACTTGAGGATGGTAAATTAGCTGGTGGAGCACTGCTCTTCCCTGCAAAACTTTAGTCTTTAAACAATCCTATAACCAATCAAGAATAGCCTAATAACAAAGAAAATGGTAATTACGAAAGTCAACAGGTCAAACTACAAATCTGGAAGGTTTAAGCAATAAACTATTAAGTTGTATGTCCAAACTTGCATTATTTCAGTTTGAACCACTTGATAATTCCATTGATAGTCGTAAAATGCAGTATTCATTAGAAGAAACAAATACTTAACGTAAAAAGACCGTTCATGCAGGATTTAGATTTTAATAAATTCGACTTGATTCACCTACAAAACTGAATATATTACAGCACCATATCCAATTTAGTATAGTAATAATGCCAAAGTCAGACCGCATCTAGATCCATGCCTGACCTACTGACAGAACTAGAAACAATTATTTGACAAACTATACCATCTTGAGGTCGAGGCAGGTATATTCGCGGATTACGTTGTGATGTCCTTGCATCCCATATTCTACAAGTTCCATCATCTGATGCCCTACATGCCTCAGAAGTCATTACAGTCAAGCAAATAAACAAGTATCCATATTTCTATTTTTTTGAGGGGGAAAAAGAATCCATATAATTGAAGATATTAAGGTTATTAGTTGTACTAGTGTTAGACCTTATTAGTAGTAGTAATAATAGCTACATTACACTATCAAATGTGTGACGTCATATTAACAACATATCAATATATAATACATTGTTAGCTGTTATTCTCTTTTCCTTTTTAGTTGTTTAATATATATATGGGTTTTTCTAACCACCTCCTACTCTTTTTTATAAAGGAGGAGGTTAGCAAACTCCACCCAAAAATTTGGACAAAAAATCACACCTCTCATTTATTAGATTATTTCTTTTTGGGGCATCATTGTAATTTACACATTTATGTTCAAAACATATAATTTAATTATTTTTTCTCTTCCCTCCCTCTTCTTTCTCCTCTTTCCTCCCTCCCTTTTTGTCAAAATCTCTTCCCTCCTCCCTAACCCCAAATGGCGTTCTGCTTTCCCACTTTCAGCTTCCTTCCTTGATTTTATTTATTTATTATTTATTTTATGTCTCCTAAACCAATGAGGTTTGGAAACAGAGAAACAATCATCCTTCACACACAACACACCATCTCAGTTTATTATTTTGCAAATCATACAAAGAATCAAATTGGAAACAAATGCTTTTTTCCCGGAGATTCGCCGCCACTAGATTCCCACCATCGAACCTGCATCACCCAGCCACCGGACCATCAACGCATTCCCGCTTTAATCACCGCTGCACTCCACCACGACCCAGCCACACCGCACTCCACCTCACCAGTCACCACCATCGACGCCGTACAACACTGTCCTGCCCAGACTAAGCTTCTGTTTGCTGTTTCAAGCCCCCCCACCATTCCCTTTTCTGCTTCCTTCCTTTACTTTTATTTTGTATCGAGAAAAAAAGGGAGGAGAGTCTGAAATGAGGGAGGAGGGAGGAGAGGGGAGAGAAACAGGAGGGAGGAGAGGGAAAAAATAATTAAATTTTTTGTTTTAAAAATAAATGCATAAGTTACAATGATACCCCTAAAAAAACATAATCGACTAAATGAGAGATGTTTGGGTATGTTTGAAAACATTCCCTTTTATCCACACTAATTACAAAATTGTCACCTTAATTTTATTTTGTTTCTTGTTTTTTAAGAGACTTTCAATTTTTCCTTCACAAAGTTAATTCTGAAAACAGGAAACAAATTGAAAACAACGTGGCAACTAGCAATTCTATATTAACATTGAAAAATTAAAATGAAACAAACCCTTAGATTCTTCGAGGTTTAAGCTTTGGTATACTAGAAGGACAAAAGTCTAGAAATAGAGTCGGCAAAATCTTGTATACTGGAAACAAAAAAAATAAAAAAAAGTAGGCATAGTTTTAGATGAATGCTGGAAGAATGAAGTTGCGGATATACAAAGATAAGAATATAAGATCATAGAACTAAAGTTTGTAGTGAAACGGGATACCTTTAATGTTATTGGTGCATATGTGCCGCAAGTACCACAAAGTCAAATTTAGGGAGGACGTAAAAAAGCTTAATTTAGGGAATATCAGAGGGAAAACGTTTTTCTTAGGAGAGGATTTAAATGGTCAAGTGGGGAATGAAGCTAGTGAATACGAGGGCTTGCATTGGAGACGTAGTCTAGGAGAAACAAATAAAAATTGTAAGACATTTTAAAATTTCTTTAGCTTTCAATTGTGCAATAGCTAACAGTTGTTTTAGGAAGCGGGAAGGGAATCTTATCACGCATAAGGGTGGGGTAAAAGGCTCTCAAATCAATTTATATTTTAGAAGGAAATTAGATAGTGTCAAGAACCATGTCTCCCTGTAGCTTCAGTTGTTTGGGCTTTATATCTTAATATATGCCTCCCCACGCAAAAGCTCTTTGGACTTGAAGTGTTGACTTCCACGGGCTCACCTACTTAGTACAGAAATTCAACTTATTTTTAAAACAACGGGACTGAATGGATCAAAATTTAAACCTTTTAGTCATAGAGGCTCTAATATCATGTCAAGAACAATCTTTCACAAAAGCTTATTTGGGTAGAGATAATTGATTTCATATTTTAACAAATATAAATCCATGCATAGTTATTCCGAGAGGTCAACTATCTAACATAGGGTTTTGGTTATGGATGTACAAGTTACGAGAAGATTAAAGAGAATGGTCAAGATAAGGCTTCAAAAATTAAGTGGTGACAATTGAAGAGCAAAAAACAAAGGAACCTTCAAAGAAGAATTTTAGAAGAAGGGAACTTCCGGAGACACAAGGAAGTGCTGATGAATTGGGGAACAAACAGCTAAAAGGATTAGGAAGGCAGCAAAAAAGACACTCCAGGAATCAAGAGGCATCCTATCTAAGGGAAAGAATCTTCAATGTGGGGCACGTGTGCAAGTTAAGGTTAAGAAAGTGTGGTCTGGGTGTAGAAATGATAAAAGTTGGGAAAAGTATAAGGTAACTAGAAATAGACTAGAAAGGCGGTGAGCAAAGCAAGAGCTAAAGGTAATGATGTATTTACAGGCATTCTAAAGGTAGGGAATAAAAGATGAGATTTAGACCAAGTGAAATATATCAATACTGAAAAGGGTAAATTTTTGTCATGAAACAAGATATCAAGAAAAGATGAAAGATTTACTTTCACAAGCTCTAATGAAGGACACAAGACGCTTTTACAATCAGATAGGCTAAAGATAGGGAGCAAAGACGAGATTTAGACCAAGTGAAATACATCCACAATGAAAAGGGTAAATTTTTTGTCACAAAACATGATATCAAGAAAAGATGAAAGAGTTACTTTCACAAGCTCTTTAGTGAAGAACACAAGGCACTTTCACAATCAGATAGGGTAAACACAAGAAGCTTTTGCACCTGGATTGTCTTGCACATCGTCATAACTGTGTCACGTTTGTTGATTTTGTTGTAAATTTAGTTGATTAGGATTGATATTTTGTGAAAATAGAATAAGAATAGGATTACAATTCTACCAATTAGTTAGTCAATCCGGAAATTTAACTGATTTGATTATGTACATAAACATGTATTCAGCCTTTATATACTTATTAATAAGAATTGAGTGGCCTAACTCAACCCCAAAAGCTACCTCAAGGGGTGAGGGTTGCCTTGATATTATTAAGAATTCTGCAAACTTCATGCTTGATATGTCCATGTCCAATCATGTGTGTGAAAGCGGTGTTCTAAGTCCCACATTGTTTAATGATATGGTGAAGATGACCTTTATAAGAGCTTGAGCAACCCTCTCAAGCTCTCACTATGAACTAGCTTTCGGGTTATGTTAGGCCCAGTCAATTCTGAGAAAGATATAGTATAGAAAGGCAACAATATGGAGCAATAACTCCTAAAATGGACTTACGATAGCAGCTGGAATGCATTGGGCCTGGGACTAAATGCAATAGTATTAACTGCTCCAGTATGTCCCCGCAAAACTGATATTGGCATCCCATCTGGTAAGTGCCACTGTTTTAATGCAAACATCAATTTAGCCGGCAAAGGAATACAAGGTAGGGCATAAAAATTAAGGTATACTACTTACAACTCGAATGACAAAGTCATTTGAAGCAGATGCTACCAAAGCATTGTTTGAGCTTACAGCCAAGTCAGTGATATCACCCTTCAGTTCATACAGCGTCAAGAAAAGATAAAATCATATTATGAAATGAAGGGGAAAAAAAACAAATTTATCAAAATTCTTCCATAAACTATATTCATGACTCACTTCGTGTCCACGGCAACTAGCTAAACAAAACGCAGTTTCCATAGACCAAATCTTGACAAGACGATCATCTGAACCACTGATAACATATCTCCCTGATCGATCAAATATAGCTGCATGATAAAATCAATTTTTTTTAATTAATTAACCATGAGTTTGGTTATTAACACTATTACATATATTTCTCGAAGTGGTGATTATTATCAAATTGACCTTTAACTTCAGAAGGAAACTACGAGAAGAGAAAGTAGCACTCGTCATGAAGTATTGGAATAAACTTTTATCGATGTCATGTGACTGATGGCTAATTAATGGCTTTCATGAGAATAACAGAAATGATCTCAGAATGGCATTCCCATAAAGCCACTGTATTAATAGCAAATATAGAAGATGAAGCCATACCACAATAGACAGCCACACGGTGCCCCCTAAGCTTTTTAATATTTTGCATCTTTTGCACCATAGTGGATGGTTTGGCAATAGCATAACATGCAGAGCGAATAGACGGAGCACGATGGTGTTTTGTAAAACCACCACCAATTTCTCTTAAACTTAACCCCTGAACCTGATTAGCCCGCATGTGTGGCCAACGCAGGTAAACTGGAGGGGGCTTCAGTTGCCTGTCTGCTGTTTTTTTGTCAACTGTACAAACACAGATTAAATTATCAATTCTTAACCTTCAGATGTTAATATGAATTCTTAACAAAGCAGAAAATGAAACATTTGAATCCCCTTCCCAAACCTAAAAATTCACTGCTCTTAGCCTAGCATATTAATACATCCCTTTCTCAATATTCCACAGGACTCGAAAAGAAAATCAATCATAGATATCTAAAATTAAGAAATTCACTGCATTCATATAATAGCAAAAGATTACAGACATTTTTTTTGATGTAACAAAGCTAGAAACAATAGATTATATTGAATGATTAACCAAAGAAAGTAGATTACTATAGCATATCACATACTATCCAGAAGTGAAAATGAACCGTATCCAAGTAGAGTAGGAACATCAGCTGCATTAGGATTACTTCCTCCAAGTTTTCCGTGCAAAGAATGAGCCGTACTCAGCATTAATTGCTTCAGAAGCTTTACCAAGTGATCCTTAGCTATGTGAGAATACCTAGTAGTTACATGAATAACAATCAATGTCCATACAAGTAATATCAATAAGTTTCTTTTCCTTTTCTTATTTAAAAACAAAAACTAATAGAAAAAAAAAACCCCAAATGTAAACTTCAAGGAAATGGAAAGAAGGGGAAGAAAAGAACCCCAATGCTTAAATAACATGAATAGGGATGGAAATATATACCCTACCCATGGGTATCCAGCTTTATCCAATCCATGTGGGACAAGTTTAGGGTCCAACCCGCTAAGCAGAGAGCAGGACTGGTTAGAAAAGAGTTGGGGGCACATCAGGTGCAGGTTTAGTGCGTACCCGCACCCTAAAAATGAATATATATATATATATATATATATATGAAACAATGTGTTTCACATTTGTTCTGTTTGTTATTATATGTCTGTTTTTCTATAGCTTGCTTCACTTGAATCACATGATTATATTGTAAAGATTAACACTTAATTTTAGCATTTTGTGTAATTGTGAGCTTGTGTTCTAATTATTTTAAATATTTTGTTACTTATTTAGGAATAGATGCAGGTAGGGTGCGGGTTCTAAAATTTCTCTGCGGACAAGGTATGGGATGTGACATTTTAAAACGTGCGGAGTGTGTAAGGGAAAGGTTCTGAGGGTTGTATTAAAATGCAGGACAGGTATTGAGTAGGCTACAACCCTACCCTACCCATTGTCATCCCTAAACATGAAACTCTCAAGCGTACATGTAGTGATTACAGACTACAGCTACCCTCTTTTAAATGTTAGTCACTTTTTGATAGTTAAAAGGTCAAATTTTTGTTAGTCCATGTGATTGAGAGAATCAGTCAACCACTTAGAGATAACTAAACTACAAGTGCCATATAATGACTCCATACTTGTACTAATTGCTTTCATGCTATGAACACATGCAAGCAGTCCAACTGTCAAACTGTCAAGGATATATATAAGCATATAAATTTCGAAGGAACCTTTTGATATGTCTGCTTTTTATTAACTTTCCAGGAAAAGTGGCGTTTTTTACAAAAAGCTATCTCATTAACATTATGATTTTAAACTGTTTCGTACACAAAATAAGGTAATCAAAGCACATATTCAATATAAATTTTTGTAGCAAGATATGGTCACAAAAAAATAGCAAGACACTGGAATTTTATGAAACAGACTGCATATTAAGAAAAATAGAACCAAAACAGAAGCTCAAGCCGACTTATTACATATTTCTTCTAGGGCTTATCAAAAATAGTTTACACAAACAATAAATAACTTTAGACGTATAACTAAATTCAACCCCAAATTGCTTGCAATGTTGTATCCACATAAAAAAATGAAATCAAATATTATAAAAGCTATGACTAAAACTGCAACCTTATTTACAGTATAAAATGATAATAAAACCATCAAATATCCCATCTCAATCTTGTTCCTTGATAATTTGTAATAAACAGCCATCGGGCATATATATAAAGCAAAACTACCTGTCCACCAATTTGTTGTAACTTAAAGGTAAAGAGATGCCATCATTGTCTTCAGCATCATCCCCACTGGGTTCACCGCTTCTTGAAAACCATGCATGATATCTTCTAGGTAGAAGCTGATGCTCCAAAAGTTCTTCCCAGAACTGCAGAAAAGTCTTCTGGCATGGCCCGGCAGACAGAAAGTGCATAATCAAAAAGTAAACCTCTCTGAGGTCTACATCCACATCAGTCTGAAAAGCACGGCCAACGCTTCCCACGTCCATGAGGGATCGAGCCACCTCATTGATCTGATTCGAAACACTCAAAGGTGGAACACTCTGCGAAGCACTGCCAGAAGGCTTGCACTTCCGCAAATCCATGTTTCACCAAACAGTCTACAACAAAATAACAAACTCGCAGTAAATAAAAGCACTGGTTAAGCCACAAAGCCTTGAATAATAGCGCATCATCTCATACAGCAGCAGTGCATAACCATTTTGAACTTAAAAAATAATTAGCAATGTCAATTTTCAATCCACATGTTCCATCAGATTCAATCGTCCAAAACAAGTTTATACTTTTTTTCTTCCTCTGCATGCCTAGCCATGGAGAAATCAATAGACTGTCCCAAAATCTAAATGCGGTTAGTTAAGTCCCAATTTTAAAATACAGCAATAGAAAGGGCTTCTACAACCGGTAAGAGACAATTCAAAAGTGCAAGGCAACCCAACGATGGGAGGGAGTTCGGAGAAAGCAATCAACCTAATAAGCAAACCGAAAAGGTTCTAACGGAAGCAGCAGCAACAACAACAACAACAAAGGACAAAATAAAAATCGCAAAAAGAGGGTTTTAGGGAAAAAGAATAAAAAGACCTGTGAAACGATTGGAGTTGAAGATGCAGGAGCAGCTACGAAGAAGGGTTGCACTTCGGAGTCACTAAAGTCCATTTGGGAATCATACACGTCAAATTTTAAGGGGCGCCGAATCCAACACCCCAAAGCTATTAGGAAATAAATCCAATAATCATAAATACAGTCCAAAAAAAAAAAACAAATCTAAGAAATGCAGAGAATTTAATCTTGCCTTCGAAACTTGCCTTATACCCCAGATGTGCTTGGAATTGGATAAGGGAATGATTAATTAGGTTGAACTTGTATTCCAATAAAATAATAAGAAGAGGAAAAAGTTTAATTCCTTTTCTAATTGTGTGGGGGCAGGGGGGCTTGTTGTGGACGGAGGAGGCGGAAATTTTGATCTCTTTGGTTTTGCCCGGAGTCCGCGACGGAGCCAGGGCGGTGGATGAAATTGAAGGGGATTTTATAAGAAATTTTATTTATTTTATTTTATTTTATTTTATTTTAGAAAATATGGCAGCAACTATAGCATAAAATCGAATAAAAAATTGCTTATTTTTTTGCTAAACAGTAAAGACTCCAAAAGCAACGTACCTAAATGGATCTTTGAACTTGACACATATCGCTTAGTTGGTCTCTCAACTTAAAAAAGTAAGAGGTTAGTTCATAAACTTTATAAACGTTGGATTCATTAGTCTTTATGTCCCATGTCACGAGGAAATAGTTAGATTGTTGAGGAACTATTTAGGGTAATACTATGAATGTTTAAGAACTACTTAAGGCAACGAGTCCAACATTTGTAAAGTCCACAAACTAATCTGTTAGTTTTTTAAATTGAGGGACCAACTAGAACAAGAATGTAAAGTTCAGGAACCAAATAGGATATTAACCCTAAATAAAAACATTGCAAAAGCAAAAGTTCGACCATTTTAGGTAAGAGCTGTGAAGTAAAAGTTTGACCATTTTACATGCTTCTAAAGAAAATTCAATGCATGGGTTCGATTTCCAAAATGACGAGGGTTCGATTTCTGCTACAGTTGTGAAGATCACTTTGTTGGTTGTTGCAGAATAAATCTCTGGCCCAAGAGTTTGACTTCAAAACTGGGCTACGTCGTCCAATCTTAGCCTGTTAGGGTCTAAATTGGCCTATAGGAATAATTAATACTTACTCCAAGAATAACAACACATTTGGATAAGTAACAAATCAGGGCTAACAGCCCTAACGAGAGAGCGAGATTTTCGAAATTTGCTTAACTAATTATCTCAAGCCGTGCGAATCACACAAACCCAAGTATAAAAAGATAAATCACCTACGATTTCAAGGTAACATGTCATTTACCCTAATTCACTCTCCACATATACATACTTCGGTGTCGAAGTCTCTTTGCAGGTACCCACCAATATCATTCGTTCAAGCAAGGAGTACTCTCTGGAATCCATGGTCACCACCCGAGTGATCCAGGTTCCACGATCTCTGATAGGAAATACCATTCTAACTCTCTTTAGTTTCGAACATTGGTGTCATCTGTGGAGACTCCTTAATATTGCTAACGTTTCTTTTGAAACCCACATTTTAGGAACCATGGTTGACATGATACTAGAGAATGGAGCTGTCACACCCCAACTTAAGATGTGACTGCATGTAGGGTTATTACCCTACAAAAGTACTGACGTAGCATAATTATTAAAAAAAGCTTCACTTACGTATTGCAAAATAATATTCGTATACACATATGCTATTATTTTGAAAACATTTAAAGTATAACAAAAAATTATTAAAATTAAATAAATAAATAAAAACATGTAACTTATAAGTCAAACTCATCCAACTTTGCCTTAATAGGTGAGTTAGGTTGATTTAACCAAGTGAATTAAAAATATTTTGATGAACTAAAAAAGTTAACTAGATGACCTGAATTCATTGCATCATTTTTATTTATTACTTCAATATTTTATTTTTAGTATTTAATTTTTATAACTTATTTTTAAGCAAACATGATAAAAGAAATTAGGGTTAATTATGTTTTTAGTCCCTGTAAAATTTCAAAGTTTAGTTTTAATCCCTGTATAAAAGTTTTAGTCCCTGTAAAAGTTGAAAATTTGGTTTTAGTCCCTGGGGCTAGATGGGGGGTAACGGCACTGACGTGGCGCAAAATTTTAAAATTTGACCCAACAGCCCACCCGACCCAACTCGACCCGAAATTAATTTAAAAAAAAAAAAAGCAAAATCCTAACCCATACCCGTACCCC
>QANU01065670.1:0-37353 GCA_003254905.1 Nissolia schottii | reverse complement strand
AAGGATCGCCGGGAAAGGGGCTTGTTTACACAGACAAAGGTCATACTAATGTTCTGGGATATGCTGATGCAGATTGGGCAGGTGATGTTAATGATAGGAGGTCCACTACCGGCTATTGTGTTCTTATTGGAGGAAATCTAATCTCCTGGAAAAGCAAGAAGCAAACTGTTGTTGCGAGGTCTAGTACAGAAGCAGAGTATCGTGCAATGGCTAATGCTTCATGTGAGTTGTTATGGTTAAAACATTTACTTCAGGAGTTAAAGTTTTGTGAGATTCAGCCTATGGAGCTTGCTTGTGATAATCAGTCAGCTTTGTATCTTTCCTCAAATCCAATTTTTCATGAGAGGACCAAGCATATAGAGGTCGATTGTCATTTCATCAGAGAAAAGATTCTCTCAGGCATAATCAAGACTTCCTATGTTCAATCTAAGGATCAACTTGCAGATATGTTTACTAAATCTTTACGGGGTCCTAGAATATCATATATATGTAACAAGCTGGGTGCATCTGATATTTATGCTCCAGCTTGAGGGGGAGTGTTGAATATTTGTTAATATGATTGATTTAATTTATCTATTTTAGGATAGTATTAGTATGATTGATTTAGTTTCCTTTTATCTCTTTATTATTATATCTATATATTGTAAAGTTTCCTAATGAAATAAAAAAAAGAAAAATATTCAGCTTCAACTGTTGCCAACATCTTAAGCGCCCAATAAGGATAGTCACACAAGATTTAAAGGGGCGAGGGGGAAAGACATTTAACAAAAGGATACCACTCTGCCACTAGTTACCTCATGTGCAGAAGCTAAAGGAGAAAGGTCCACTGCAACATTTTTTATTTCTTCAGGTTTAAGTTGAATGTCTGTAAGAGACTGTTCTAACTTCTCAAGTAACTTTGCCTTCAAATTGTCCACCTGCCAATAAATAGAACACCTAACGTCAGACGACCTTAACTAATAAATCATAAGGAAATATAAAGTTGAAAGATAAGATAGTGGTTATTTAGTTTGGATTAAGTTAAGTTTATTCTTTATTTTATTTGATAGAAAAATAAATTTAATTAGAAGAGAAGAAAAGAGTACATCAGAGGATAAGGAATCCTCAGAAATAAACCAAAAATTAGCAACTAATACCTTTGCGGATAAACCATGTAACAAAGCATGTCAATCCCTTAGAATGTAGGATAAAGATAGACCATTAAATAGACCACAAGCAAAGCACCAAAGGGATGCTAAAAGATAATTCTATTCCAAATAAAGCTGATGCTCGAAAAGGAATCATTAAGAGTTCTAGAATTCCTATCCAACCAGATACGCCAAAGTACAACATACACTAAGGACTTCCACAAGATCTTTGCTTCTTCATGAGAGGCAAAATCTCTTAACTCAGTTAGGAGAAAATTATGCAAACCCATAGGGAAAACCAATGACTCCCAAAGATTTCAAAAAGCATGTTCCAAAGAGATCTTGGCATAGGAAAATCATGTCCTACTCCATCAGCCACCTCTACCTGAAGGAACTGGTGATTTGCATTTTGCTCATAGTAAACGTACCCAGTCCACCGGAAAGCCTCATCCTATTTATCCTTTTATGAGTTACCATCTTTAATCCTCTTCCTATTATTCTTTTGGGTCTTCTTTGTATTCTGTTTCAATTCCTAAAGATATTTGAGACACTTGATCATCTGCAACAACAACAAGCCATGATTGATGAAATGCATGATTTGGAACAAAGTAGCACTTGGGAGCCGGTTCCTCTTCCACCAAAAAAATCAACTATTAGACATCTAAGGGTTTATGCATTAAAGTTGGACCTAATGGTAAAATTGATCATGTGAAAACCCACCTAGTTGCCCACAATATTCGCAGATTTATGGCCTTGGCTATGGGGATACATTTACTCCTTTTGAGAAAATTACTTTAGCCTATGTTTGGGAGTTTTATGGATGATGGAAGGCAAGGGAAAGGTAGGAGTGGAGTAAACTAAAACATGTCACTCTCTTGTCTATATGTTCAATTAGCTAAATGAGGGAGGGAAAGAAGAATGTGTCTCATTCTGTCCTTGACCCCCCAATTTGGAGGGTCAAAAAATGGGAGCTTTGAGCGGCAAGGGAGGGGCAATGTATCCATTCCTAGCCATTACACTCCCTACCGTTAAATTGCTTTCAAACATTCACTTAGCCATGTCACTCCTTGCTACTTGCCTCTCCCTCCATTGCTACCCTTCCAAACATACCCTTAGCTCACATATTCCTAGCCATGGCTACCATCCCTCACCGGCCATTGTTTGTACTAGTTGAATCTTAAAAAAAAATGAATTCTTCCATGTTGATTTGGACAAGGAACTTTACATGAAGCAACCGCCTGAATTTGTCGTTCATGGGGAGTATGGCTTGGTTTTTAAACTACTTTGTTCTCTCTGTGGACTTAAATAGTCTCCAAGAGCCAGGTTTGGAATGTTAGCTATGTTATTTAAGCTTTTAGGAGCATAGTGACGCAGATCATGTAGTCTTCTGTTGTCATACTTCTGATAAATGTGTATACTCAGTGGTTTATGTTGATGATATTGTCATACTGTAATGGCAATGAGAAAATTTCTCAGCTAAAGGAGCATTTCTTCAAGCATTTTCAAACTACGGATCTAAGGAAATTAAAATATTTCCTTGGTATTGAAGTTGCTCAATCAAGCATTGGGGTCACTATCTCACAAGGAAAATGTGCTTTAGACATACTCACAGAGACAGTGATGTTGGGTTGCAAACTTATTGATAGTACAATGGATCGAAATACTAAATTGTTGCCTAGACAGGGGTTGCCTTATTCGGACCCCGAGAGAAATAGAAGAATGGTTAGAAAGCTCATCTATCTTATTTTTACAAAACTAGGTATTTCTTCTGTAGTTGGATTAGTAAGTCAATTCATGCAGCCCCTTCACACAGATCATTAGGATGTCATGATGCAAATTCTTAAATAACAAGGCTCCTGGACTATGATTGGTCAATGAGGATAAAGGATACATACAGGTAGTTGGTTATTTTGATGCATAATAGGAAGCCTCTCCTATTCATTGGCATCTACAAGGTATTATGTTTTAGTTGGTTGAAATCTTGTCTCGTGGAAAGGTATAAAGCAAAATGTGATTACTCAATCTACTGCACAAGCTGAATATCGACCAATGGCTATTTGGATGAAATAACTATTTTAAGAGCTAAAGAGTTTGGAGATATTCAGCAAATGAAGCTATGATGTGATATAATCAAGCAGCTATTCATATAGACTATAATTCTGTTGTTCATGACAGAACAAATCATATTGACATTAATGGTCACTATAATTGAGATAAAGTCCTTTCCAAGGAAATTATAATTGAATCTGTTAGCTCAAACCTCAGACCGTAAACTAGGAGATATTTTTACAAAATCTCTAAGGAGACCTCGTATACATCATATTGGTTGCAAGCTTGGAGCATTTGACTTATATGCTAGAAGAAGAGTGTTGGAAATGGAAAAATGTATTAGCAATATAGTTTATGAATATGAAGAATTACACCTATTTTTGGCCTTTCCATTTTTCCAAAATCTAAATGATAGACAGCCCTCAAAATTAGTCATCCTTTTGGGTCTTCTTCAGCTAGCCCACCTCTTTTCTAGTGTGGATATCAGGTCTTGGTCCCTAGATCCTACTGGAATGTTCTCTTGTATATCTTACATTCAATTCCTAACTCATTCTTCAAACAACACCTCCTTCCTCCGTGATAAACCAATCTAGAAGTCCAAAGCTCCCTGTAAAGATAAATCTTTTATTTGGACATAGGGCTATCTCCCCTAATATGTGTGTTATGTGTGGTGCGAGCTCTGGCCTCTTGAGTCTGTTCATCACCTGCATTTGCATTGTTCTATGGCTGAATCTTTATGGATATCTCTTCTTGATATTGTTGGTGAGGGTTGGATTTGTCCTAAAACACTAGATCAGTTCATGTTGATTCGCTTTGCCGGTTCTGGGAAAAGAAAGGAAGCCAAATTCTTGCGGCAATGCATGCCACTATTTGGTGCATTTGGTTAGAGTGTAACTCTCGCATTTTTAATGACAAATTATTGGACAAACAAGTCCTTGGGGATAAGATTAGACGTTTGGCCTCAACATGATATAATGTTGATGATCTCTTCAAAGGGATGTCTCTCTCATATATGTTGATAGATTGGAGTGCCTTTTTTTTTTTCTTAATGTTCTCTTTACTTTTTTTTTTCCTTTCTGATCTGCACAGAGTATTTCTTGTCCTCTAAAACCCTAGTATTATTCTCTTCATCTTAATGGTATTCTTTTATCAAAAAAAAAAACATTGATCCTGAATCATAAATTCATGTACATTGGGAGTTGTAGTCTACTTAATATAAATTATTTCGTGATCATTTTCCAGTTTTATATAAAGGCTTGCTGAGTGCTAAATGAACTCAAGCAATTCACAGCAGCTCTTTGTATTATCTCAAATATTTTAAGTCTCTAGTCTCAAGGATAACAAAAAGCTACAATCAGCGTTGCACATAATCTAGATTCTAGTGCAACATGATTGAACTAACTAAACATGTAGAAATTTACAAACATTTCATAAAAGAGACATTACATTACAGAGTTGGAAAGAGGAGTGATCTGCAAAACCTTATGTTCCTACAGCTCAACAAATTACTGAAATATAACTAAAGGACTCATACAAGGTCACACTTTGAACTTATGAGAAGTAAGTTAGACATGATTGTGATAGAACTGATTCAGATTATCAAAGAAAAGCGTTATTAAATGATCAATGTGACCAATTAACCTGGAATGAGAAAAGAGAAATACTAGTCTTCTCTCTATTTTCTACATATAATGTTATTCCTCACTATGCAAAGAGAGGGAAAGAGCACATGATAGCTTGCCCAAACTCTCCATACCATGCAAAAATTAAAATAATAAAACAAACAAAAAAATGCCAAAAAATTAAAAAAAAATAAAAATTACAATATAAGACAGTTCTTTGATAGTATATATTAAGATAATTCTTAATAATTGATAAAATCCTATCATGTGTCAGCAAGTAATACAAAATCTCATTTTGGTAGAAAGAAAAATTAGTACGAACCGGAAAATCCAACTGCTTAAGGAGCACTGCAGCCTCAGCTCTCTTTTGTATTGATTCAGAATCTGAAAATAGCTTCCCCTGGTTAGAGAGAAAAATGTCAAATCATGATGACTTGCTTATTTGAAACAAAATTCAGCATTATTTATTATTTCTACAAAATATCAGAGATTTTAAGTTAACTGATATCTATAAACTTAAGTTTTAACCATGATTGGAAGACTGGACAAGGTAAGCTAATCCTATTGAATTTTATTATGCATTTGATAACTAAATAAGACAGCACAGAGCATTCCAACAAGGACATCATACCATGTTATAAGTTCATATGGCTATTAAACAAGGTACGTAGCACAACACAACTTACAGTTAAAT
The DNA here is from genome assembly GCA_003254905.1 of Nissolia schottii. Lineage (NCBI taxonomy): Eukaryota > Viridiplantae > Streptophyta > Magnoliopsida > Fabales > Fabaceae > Nissolia > Nissolia schottii. The sequence continues at coordinate 31,861 of QANU01065670.1, read as the reverse complement.
AATCAATAATATATAGTTTAAAGAGATCAAAATATTGTCACAATGGAAATAGATGAATAAATCCACAATGGCCCCCAGCTTGTTTTGGTTGATTGGCTCATGCCCAAAAGCCAAACAAAGGCGAAAGAACTAAACCTGCAAATTCTTTACAATGATAGCTATTGCTTCTTCAGATGCTCGCTTGCAATCCTGGAATGATGAATCTCCATATGCCTGAGAGAAAGGAGAAAAAAACTAAGGTACTCCATCTAAGACCTTGACTGATATTGTGTGTGCAAAAGTAATCAAGGGATTGAATTAGAAACGGTATCAGCACGGTGCAACCTTTAAAATTGGCATTGCTCCGGTGTAAAACCTGACAGCATCTGCATAGGCTTCTGATTTGATGCACTTGCTAAGTCTATCAGGTAGATCATATATGAACTACTCTTCAACAAGGATGAAAGTGTGTAAGCCAAATAGCCAAAGCATTTAGGAATAAACGTAAAATATGATCATGCATGATTAAAACAAAAAAAAGGTATTTTCACTGCTAGCTCCATGCTGCGAAAGAACTTGTATCACCAAACAATACATGGAGACACAATTATTGACGTGAACAATGACGCGGAGTCAGAAAAAGACACGTATAATTTCTTTAACACCTGAACTTTACGAAGAAGATTGCAAGTACGATGCAATTTCTCTATATGCTCCCTTTTGTCAAACAAAGAAGTGTTAACACTATCGCTCCTTGACTGCACAGACATTATCTGCCACCAAACGAGGGAAAAATCAGATTCCCATCAAATTCCATCTCTTTCATTTTGCTTCTTTAGAAAATAAATTGCAGAACCAAAGCAAAACTCAAGACGGATCGAGTAAATCGGCGCTACAGTTACCTTCTCAAGAAGCTGCTCCATATTTGTCTCCATGCCTGAAATATTACTCTTCATCCTGTATGGCAAATAAACTTGTTGATCAGATTTTTAGAGCAAGTCTAAAAGCTCCACATAAATTACAACGACAACAATCTCCAATTTATATCCCCTACTAACTACTAGATCATATTTTCAGCCCTTTCATCAAAGAATTTAAGCACAACACTCTAAACAGGATGCTGCACCCTAAGATGATTGCAGCAAGAAAGAACAACAGAGCCACATAAGTCTCCACTCTAAGGACCCAGATAGTGTAAAGCGTAACGAAAATATCAACAAACTATATACCTCCTTATGGTGTCGGTAGCGCTGATGAACTTGTTGTAGTTCTCGTAGACCAGCATTTGCAAATCGGTGTCGAGATTCTTGACTTCGGCCGCCATCTCGACGTGCCGCTGGAGCAGCCCCTCCAAATTGGACTTGTAAACCTTAGGAAATTCCACTCAACGATTCAGATTCAACAGCAGAACAGAACCGAATCACGCCCACGGCAATGGCGATGGTGTCACGGGAGAACGGGAAAACTTACCAGGATGTTCATGTACTGATCGGCGTCGAAGGAGGCTGAGTTGATGTCGTCGAGCGAGGCGTTCTTGGCGGAGGCGCCGTTGGCGGAGTTTGGGGACATGGAAGGTTCTGGAGAGTAGAAACTTGATAGCAGATCTCTCATCCGCTTCGCTTTGTCGTCCAGTGGCACTTCATCGTCTGCACCCATCTTTCTTTCTTTCTTTCCTTTTTCTTCTTTGCTTTGTCTCTCTTCGCTTCTTCCTCCGATCTGGGAGTGGGATATGTCTCTCAGATTTGGTGAACGGGGATGGTAATGCCGCGGTCAAATGATTTCAACAAATGAAACATTGCAAAGATCCCCCCTCCCTCTTATTTTGTCATGAAAGACTACCCCCCACTGTTTCTTTGGGTGGGAGGGGGGTGGTTGGCTTTAATTTATTATATTTTTTTTTTGGGTGAAATGGTCCATTCAAGAGATGAGAATAGACTAGAACGGTTTCGCATGTGTCATTAATATTTGGCATGAACTAACAGGGGTTGGTCCAAGTGCTAAGCGGCTTGGTATTGCTTAAGCAAGGTCCTGAGTTCGAGACCTTGTGTACGCAGTTATCACTGCTGGGAGATTCACCCGCCATATCCAAGTGCGAGACCTGGGTCGATCTGCATTTGTTAAGGCCAAGCCTTGGATACCGGGCAGACAATCTAAAAAATTAATATTTGGCATGGACTTGGTTCAAAGGAATTTTTTTTGTGTTTAGTCTGCCTTATTTGAGAGGCACAGTTTAGAAGTCTGGCAAACTAGTCTTTTTTCTTAATCAAAATATTTGTTAGTCTGTTAACCATAACTTGTTTGTTATAAATTGTTTATCATAACCTATTTACCATGACCTGTTTACACATATTAAAGCCGCCTTAATGGCCCTTCACATTGCTAAATAAATGAAAATCCAAATTGCTACGACAATCTAATTTTTAAACAAAAACTTCATACGTCAATCCAAATTGCAACTCCATAGATGAAGAAAAAGTTTCCATCGTCAAGAATAAAAACCCATACTTCCAATAACGAAACATCTAAACACACTAGTCTAACACAAACAATTAAATAGAACATACACAAACAAGAGCAACCATGCTCGGTTTGCTTATTCACCAACAACTAGCAATCACCCAATGAACTAACCAGCAACCAAAGTATCAAATCTTCAATATGATCTCCTCACCTTATTCATTGTTAAGTGCCTTAAAAATAACAAATTATTTATATCATTATTCATGACATAATTTTAAAAAATATAAGATAAATAAATAATAAGATATACCTTTTTGTTTTTTTCTTTATATTATACTTGTTGTGGAACCAATCCCCACCACAAATGAGTGCTTGAATAGATTCTTCAATCAAATTAACACGATATTTGTCATTAAATGTGGACTTTGATGCAAATGTTAAGACCGGAATAGATAGAATGCCAGCTACCATCTTTGATAATATCGTATATTTCAAGTTGTTTGCTTTCCACCATTCCAAAGCATTGAAAGAGCTTTTGGCATCAAGAACATAAACCCCTTCCTTAAGATAACCTTGCAACTTTGACTTCATTGGAGGAACTACTTCCTCTTTATGACCATAGCGCATAATTTCAGCTGATGTGCTTGACACACTTGAATTAGCCACAATAGAATCAAAGTTGTTGCCTTCTACATCATTTTTACCACTTTCACTAACCAATGCTTCTTCATGCAATTTAACATATTCATATAACATCTCCAAAGAAATCCTTGTCATTTGCTTATTTTCTTCCACTTGTTCAAGTTTAAGTTGACAACATGAAATTTGAACCTGGGATCCAAGATACTTGTAAGGGTCATTAGAAGATTGCATTCCTCATGATATTTATCAAACTTCTTTTTCATTGAGGTTGCCATGACTTTCATGAAGTTATCGTCATCCTCTACTCTTTATCAATCACTTTTTTCACCTTCAAAACTTCAAAAAGATAGAGATTGCAGTTGGATAGTCACTGACTGAGATGACCTGAGTGACATCATCGAACGCCACTAAAAGTTGACAAATCTTATCAACTTTACATCAATCCTCTTTAAGGCAAATGCAAAGTGATTTGGTATCACAAGATTGCCCTCCGAGTTTTGTAAAATACAAGAATATGTGACCCAACATCATTGATACTCACGCAATTAGGACTAAAAAGCACGGTAACCTATTGATAGGTAATTCAATATTAGATTTCCTCTCGTCACCTAGTAATTAGATAAAGCTACTCAGGACTAGCATGTATTAAAATATAATAGGAATTATTAGTTATACAATCACAATTAGAGACCCCCTAAGTGGCGGGATCATAAATGAATAGAAAAGAATAGTTATTCCCGTAGGATTATCGCTAAGGACGTAAGTTCTCACCCCCATTTGTTTATGATTCGAGGACCTCATGGAGAACGTGTCAGGGAATAGCATGGTTCGGACCCTGCACTTTGACACTGGGATTGACACCACCACGAGAGTTGTCACTATTTACGTTTCCTTGGAATTTGCCGATGCACAGGTCACCCCACCACCAGTGGAGCCTGTACCCCACACCAGTCGCTTCCTACCATCCAGCATCATCTACACCCATTGCACCTCAGGAAACCCCATAGTGGGTGGCTCCACACCCCTCTCCAGCCCCAGAATCACATCATGACACTCCCATTATCATTGACGATGCTGAGTCTAGGAGAAGATCATCGAGGAGGATCCAGGCCCCGTACTTGCCAGGGATCAACCCGTGGAGTATCAGGGTGCTCTCACTCGTAGGACAGCGAGGAAAAGAGTTACCTCGATCATCAGACGAGAGTCGTCTCCCAAAGCACACGACGCGGAGGCAAGACCTTCAAGCTTTGCCCCCTGGTATCCAGCTTCACACAAGGCCACTTGGATGGCACACTTAGGGTGAATATCTGAGGAGAAGTCCCCCGAGGAGGAGGACTCGGAGGAAGAGGATCCCCAAGAGGACTCAGAGGAGGGAGCATCACAAGAGGATGTCGAGGACAGTGGTTCTGGAAGCCATTGAGCATTGTATGGGAGGCTTGAATGGATAAACTTTCTGATTTCCAATCAAAATGTCAGAGATCCTTATCAAATTGACTTTTCCAAGGAAAGCGGACACCTTGGCGGTAAGATACCCTAGTGAAATAGTAGAATCGTGACTTCTGCCTAGTACTTTGGTTATTATATATATATGCATTTTGTATAGGCTAAATGGAGTTAGCTATGCCATTAGCCTCTTGACAATATTTTTGCAGTGATTGTATATGTATATAATGTAATTAAGTGTGAAACTGTTCTTGGACTAATATGACTGAATATATATTATATCTTCCATGGTTCGTTTTAATTACCTATGTATTGTAACATCAGATGCCCTAATTCTTTTATATCCTATCGCGTGTATATACCTATCGTTATAATCGCAGATCATATTTTCTATTTCACTAAATAAGTAAAAAGTTTTAAATTGGTCCATATTTTCAGTTAAAGGATATTTTTGAAAGTAAAATAGGACTAAAAGTAATCCAGCCGAGAAGTAACAAACTAGTAAGCATTGTTTACGACTTAAGTGTAAGCAGTTAGTTAGGGCGTTACATTAACTCGTTAAAACTTGTTGTTTTCAAAAACTTCTAATCACCAAAGTTGTTTCCCCAAACATAAGGAACTAGAAGACTCAAACATTTTCTATGAAAATCAATCCTAGCCATTTTAAACCGCTGTGGCCAAACCATAGTCCCAAACCTTAGGCTTATAAGATTGATTTGTTATCAAAACTCTTTCCACAAACTCATGCTCAAATCTTTCAAGGAACAAAAAAAACACTAACTTTTTTCAAAAACTCTAACTCTACCAACCCTACTTGCCTGAATGCTCATCTAATGTGAACAAGTCCCATTTTCTTTGATTTTCAATCAAAAATTTCTTCATAACCAAGTCTTAAAATCTTTCAAGGATCCTAAAAACAATAACGCTTTTCAAAAACACAAACCCTAGCCCTAAGATCTCTAAGAGGCCAAAACCCTAACACAAGTGTACAACTCTATCACTTATTGGTTCATTCCAAAGACTCATGTCATAGTCCATACTTGAAATAACCATTGATAACACGGAAATTCAAACAAAAAATATACTTAAGAGTACAAGAAGACTCTCAAAACTAAAAAGTACTAAGGGGATACTCAACATAGTACCAAGCTCATTTTTTATATGAAACGTTTTGTAAACACTTTTAAAATCTTGATAAAATCTAAAATGAAAACAAACATGGGGAATTCCAAACCCTAGTCATGGTCGAATATCCAAAGAGAGTTTTAGGAGGAGAATCACATTATTCTTGAAGAGGAAAACAAGGGAAACTCAAATCTATGGTTAGAATAAAAATCAAATATAGGAAACCTCAAGAAACCCTAGAGGATGAATTTTTCAAAGGCTTGAATGGCCAAAGAAAACACATTTTCCTGAAGAGAAAAGTAAGGAGAATCACACATATAAACATGGAAGGCATAGAAAAATATTTGTGCACAAAGGTGCATAGAAATCCACTTAAATGCAAATCAAATGGTATGAGCTTGTAGAGGAAGATAAGACCTTTCTTTTTTATGAAAAAAAGTATGAGGATTAGAGAGCATTTAGTGGTATGTATGTGTTTGAAGTAAAATAATTCTGGGGAATCTTTCGGCGTTTCCACAAAAGAATGTTTAAACCGAGACAAGCGATTGTGGCGTTCTCAGGTGAAGAACAGGGACGTGAATTGCCAAGTAAGGAGAGAGTGGGAAATGAAGAAAGGAAACATAAATGTATTTAATAATGTTCACCGGAGTGACTTCGATTACAAAGTATCATTGTCAGAGCGAAGGATTGTAGTGCAAGTTATAGTGAAGAAATGAGAGAAAAAAGTGTTAAGGTTGAAGAAAGTGCTACGGTCTACAAACTACTCCTAGGAAAAAAGGGAAATAAAGTGAAAAGAAAAGGGTGGTGACGTACGCTGAGCTTCCATAGGACTGCTGATTGCGGGCTGGGGGACTTATGTGAGTCAATAAGAGTGTCAGTGAACCCCCTCGAGTTTAGCCTAGGAGCCCTGTATTTATAGAGTTACAGGGCTCTTAACCTCTGTTAACTATTTTTCCCCATCCTGTCGATGGTTACTACTTCGATCCATCATGGTTCGCATAATCCGGACCGGTTACGCTTGCATGTGTGACACGGCATGCGGTAGTTATCTTCGTCATATCTCTTTGCGGTTATGCCATTTCTCTGAAGGTGAGAAGTTATTTCCCTCCGTGGCCACGTCAAAGAGGAAGTTATCTTCGTGTTTGAACTTGTTATCCGTTCCCTTTATAACACCATAGCTAGCAAGCTTACGCTTAAGTCGTAAACCGTGCTTACTAGGTTATTATCTGCTTGGTAGGAATACTTATAGTCCTTAATTACCTTTGGAAAATAGTTCTTTACCCAAAATTTGGACTCGTTTGAAATTTTCTTAATTAGTTGTTCTTATCTTAAAAATAGGAGCCTTGCGTGAGATCAGTTATATAACACTCTTGATACGCATAGAACGCAACTAAGTCAATCAAAATAGAATCAACACTCGATTATACAGATCATACATCACAAGGGTCCATTGTTCACATCAGCACTTAATTTACAGATATTATACATAGAGGTTACTGTACATATATCCGTTGGTTCGTCATTTACATTGGTACTTAGTTCACATATACCCTACATAGAAATTCGGTACATATATTAATCGACAAAACATAAAACTAGCAAAACATAACGCTAACAGAATGTCACGGGAAACTGGCCAAGGTAAGCTAGTACCCCGTCATGGCTTCTCTAAGTCGTCGTCTGGATCTTCGTCTGGGTCTTCGTCCTCTTCCTCCTCTGAATTTGTCTCCATGGGGTTCTCCTCCTCCGTGTCATCTATGGTCGCTGCAGGGGAGTCGAGAATAGATGAATTGTCTTCCCACTCACCCTCCCGAGAAGTCTCTAGGGTGGCGAACCAGTCTCGGTGGTTCGTCGATGGCCCTGCCTCCGCGTCATGGGTTTGCGGAGCGAGCTGACGTCGGAAAGGCGGGCAGCCTCATTTCATTGCCCTGCGACGGTAGAAATGAGGTCGATGTGGAGGTGGCAAGGAATTTGGGTTGACCACTACATCTTTCTTGTACGGCAAGAGCTTGTCCTCGTCAATGTCCAGAAGAATTGGTGTGATGAGTGAGGAGCCGAGACTCGTGGGTGGGCTGGAGGAGTGTGTGGGTACTGACTGAAGGGGGCATGGGGCTTCAATCGGGGAGTACGTTCAAATCTCCGTGACGACCCCGGTGATGGGGTCACGCTGCCTAATCCTGCTCAGCAGCACTGCCAGTTCCGTCGAAGGGGTACTCATCAAGGCTACCTGGAATCATGAATGAGTGGAGGTGAGAACGTCGCATTCCCAGTGGAAAACTCGAAGCCATTACAAATTTTAGATTAACTTGATTATGATCCAGGCCGCTCTGGAGGTTTCTAAGTGTCATGGACAGTGAACTTTCTTACTCCTTATTTTATTCTTTCCTAATCCAGAGCAGCTTTATCTATTTAACTAGGTGTTGGGAATTCTAATCTTTTACCTTAGGTTTAATCGCGTTTCTTTTTACTTATTCGTATCGTATACATATCGTATATTGGATAGAGGTCGTCTAACACCTAAGGCCTTATTTACCTTACATACATTCATCACATAAATATCATGCAAGGGGGAAAAAGGGGTTCTCTTACGCGCCTTAGGGCCGCAACCTTCTTGTTACTTTATGCCCACCATTCTCCTTTGAAGTTTGTGGGACTGTCGTACCTTTGCAGCTACAACTTACTTTGTTTCCTTATTGCCTCTGACCAGGCTGTGTTGTTACCTGAGTGGTAGCTAACCACGGATGCATGAAAGCATACTCCATCGCACGGGGATAGGGAATTGACCATTCTCCTTGCAGAATGGTGAGGGGTTACCCTTACAGTGACACCAAGAGTGGGCTTGTTACTTTGAACTTCTTCTTGACTTTCTTTGGGTCCACACTTGGGGACATACTTTCCTTTTAGACGTCATGACGTAAAAGCTTATACTTTACATTCCTTTCTTTCTTTACTTGCTTGGTCTAGGACGAAGCCTGCATTCAGGTCTATGCCTGCGTTTCTTGATCATGAAACTAATCATTCTTGTTAGACTAGCAAGGGGCGTGTCATACTTGACGTGCCAAGAGAGGGGATTCCCTATTGTATAACTATGTACTTTGTTCAAGGTACATCGGACCCTCTATGGCTGGAACCTTTTTAAGACATCGCTTTTTTCCTAGGATTCAGTTATGATCTTTAAAACATTAGGTGATTTCTTTCTAGTTTATCTACAGTTGTCCTAAAGGCCTAACGACGACTGAGTCCTCATGATGCATGTAGACATAACACAGAATCATTATTATGATCACACGTAATATAACATGGATAAGGGTTTGTTGGAACATGCGGCCCATGAGAACTTCTTCAATCGCTCAATCACTGGTCCAGGTTAGCTTAGTGACCCAGGGCTCTCTAGGTCGCTTAGCACCCACGGGGAACTCTCGGGTTACTTAGCCACCCAAGTCTAGGTTTATATGGGAGCTAGGGTTCAGGCCGTTTAGTGAAACATCCTAGCTAGCTAGCTTACGCTTACGTCTGCTTTGGTGAGGATAATACTTAGCCCTGTTTATTCTTTAAAAATATTGTTACCCAAAATATGGACCAAATTAAAATTTTCATTGTACGATGCATAGAGTAAATTAGGAGCCTTGTCACGTTAGAGCATACATTGCGAGCGTAAACATAGCATGCTTAACTATAAATAAAGATAACAAACAACGGTCCTTCATACATTCATAAGCAAATACAAAATTAGTAGTATAAGTACTAAGTGCAAATATCACATAGAAGTACAAGTATACATATATAATCTACTAGCTAATCGTCTAGTCTTCAGCCATCCTTCCTTGGGAGGTTCTTCCTCATGTAGCTCCTTTCCTTGTCCCTCTTTGAATCCTGAAGTCATGGATGAGTGGGATGAGAACATAGTGATCTCAGTGGGAAACCTTAGGGATTAGGGAGTTTCTTATCCTCATTCACGCTTCAGGCCGCTCAGGGTTTTTCAAGGTGTTACCGTTATACTATATCCCTACTATTTATTAATATCCATGCTAAGCCTGAGCAGCTTTATCTAAATTATCTATGCGACTGGGGAACCTATCCTTCATTAACTAAGTCATCTGTTCTCTACCTTACTTCCTAAGTCACATATAATCACATAATTCACATAATCACATAATAAGCTTCAGTGTGCGTCCACTTATAACCATGCCCATTTTAATTATAAGCTTCTTCAAGACTCCACTTATGTACATTTGTATATCACTTAGAGCACATACTCAAGCTCAACCCCACCGGTAACGATGGCCTACAGTCACAAGCTTCCTTTCTGTCTCAGTACCGTGAGGACCAAGCAGCGCTTAACCTAAGTAGCTCACGATAGAATAGTCCATCCTTATGATAGGGATGGCGAGGGGATCCTACCCCGCCCTTATGTTAGGGACGAGATATACCTAAGGTTCAGCTTGCCTTTCTTGCCGGCTAGTGGCACAGCTAGGAAAAGAATCTTTTAACCTCCTTTATTCCTTTTAGGGACTTAATGACGTCATGCCCTTTTTCCTTTTTCCTTTCCTTTCCTTAATCCATTGCATGACACGTAATCACATAAGATATACATCAATACAGTCCATTCCAGTCAACATCAATACAGTCTATTCCAGTTACCAGTCCATATGCCTTAAACATAAATCCTCAATTCATAACAATTAACATACTTCCATGTTCTAAAAATCATTTCCATCATAAATCCATACTTTCCTAATAATCTATTCATTAAGCACATAGCACATCTGGCACATATTCATATATTCGTGTAACACATAACACATAGAACATACATAACTCAACATCTCATGTTTAAACATATCCTTAACATAAATCATCAATTTCTAAAAATAATAAGAAACTTACTTTCCTCATCAAGTTCAACATATATAAAGAACAAAAATTCATGCTCCAACCTTTCTTGAACATAAGTAGACATCAAACTAGTAACTAGTAAAACAGACGTCTGGTTTCTGTCAGAAAATAGCAATCAGAAACTAGAGAGGTCCAAGACCTTACCCCAAGGTTTTTGATAGCCCTAAGATCACTTTTCATGATTAAAAAGTCAGATTTCACTTCCAGTTCCACAAATTACAGTGTGTCCCTTTTTCTCAAAATTACCGTTTCGCCCCCATAAACGCCCTATTTTCTTTGGAATTTTTGTTCTCAAAAACATAATGGACTCAAGACTTGCCTTTAAGGTTTTTAATAGTTCTAAACCCATATTTTCTGAAAATCAACCCAGTTTTTCAGCCCAAGATGTGAAATTCCCGTTTTGCCCTTTTCTATAAAATCCCGTTTTCTGCCTGTTTGCTGAGAAATTCATCGAGGACTCCAAAAATTATAAAACTTGACATCCCCACTCAAAATTTTGTGTAGAATCCAAAAATAACATTAGTTTTTCATGATAAAGATCTCAGCATATAGTTCCCTTTAAAATCATGTCATATGCCTATTTTCGTCTTATGCGTTCCTAAATTCTGACAGAATCACAGACATCACCAACAGATCCAGACAATCATCAACATATATATACATCAAAGTCAAAGGCATCCTAACCGCATATATATCTAGTCATGAAACCACATAGACAATGGATAAGTTGGTTACCCACTTGGAGACTAGATTTGTCACAAGCCTACAGAAACTCTGAGAGTCTGATAACTTGTGTTCTTTGTTGCCGGGAGGATTCTTCAAGGTCAGAGATGGGGGTTCTTGCCTAAGGGAACAAAGAATACTTGCTAAGGGGGATTATGGAGAGTTAGGGTTTTATGTTAAGCAGAAACTAGTATATCGGTGGTTTGGCGGAGTAACATCGGAGTGTATAAACCGGCAGAGTCTCATCAAGCTTTCCTATGCCTTCTTCATTTTGAAGAAGTCCCATGGCTATTTATAGGCCACAAGGGCCGGTTGGCTTCTTCAATAAGCCACCAAATTTAATTAGAAATTTTAATTAATTATGAGATCATGGTGGTGATTAGGCTTATGACTCACCATGGTCATAATTGCCTTTTGACTCTTTGACTTGCACTTGGCCACCATTTGGCCGTGCATTCCCTGCTCTCTTGGCTGGTTCTTGGCCCAAAATTTTCAAGGCCAAACGCTGATCAATTTTGATCGTGTTTGGTCGTTAACAGTCCCGGTACTTCGCGCACGGCCATCCAAAAAATATTCTGATCACGTCCTTGTGATCTTCTAATTTTCTAAGGAATAATTTGAATTAATCTAAGATTTTGTGAACCTTTCTCCGTAACCTTATATTTTACAGATACCTTAGACCCGCTATTATACTCAAATGATAAAAAAGATCCGTTTTAGTGTCTGGAGGATTTTGAAAAAAATGAGCAGAATTGTTTCCCTATTTAACTTATGAAATCTTTGCTAAGGGAAAAAGCGGGATGTTACATTCAGCACCCCTCAAGGTCGCTCAGCGGTCCCTGCCACCACCCAAGTCACAGAAACAGAATTTCCAAAATATTTTCTAGGGTTTTTCCCCAGGCCGCTCAGCGGACCCCTCAAGTCGTTCAGCGCCCTGGGCGTGACTTAGGGTCACAACTTGGTTATTTTTCCTTTCTTCCCAACTATTCCCATGCCCACTTCTTAGGGCTTCTTGACACACACTAAAACATCATTAATTTCAGTGCGCAATCAAATAATAATTTGTAAAACTAAATCAACCCCAAAAACGTAGTAAAGGGGGCTAACCTAGGTCGTCTCTCAAGGAAGCAATTAGAACCAATTAAAATTGCAATTAAAAAGGGGGTTTAGATTGATGAATAATAATAAAAAGAAAACAAAATAAAAGTAAGTTAACAATGATTAAAAAAGCAATATCCTGCATACGATATTTCTAGATCAAGGATTAATTGTCATTGGTTCCTAATTAATTATTCATAAGAGGGATGTTGTTTATTAGTTGAAATCTCTAACTAATACGCAATTCACCTAAGAGACTACGATCGTCAATCCCCTAAGCATTTATTAATATAGGAATTAAAACTAAGATCTCAGCATTAAAAACCTATATCAATTATGTTCCAATTGCACAACCTAATTAAATCTAATTAGTTTCCCAAAAAGTTCCCAAATCCTAAATCAATAAATCCTACAATCGTCAAGATCTATCAACCTAGAATTAACCCTAACCAATAACATGCAATCGCTATATTATTAATCATAGGCGGAACAAATCATGAATAAACATTAAGCACAAGACCTCGAATTAATCCTAATCTAGAGTTACCGCATGCAAGATATTAAGAAACTACTCCTCCATGGGTGGAGGATAAAAACTCATAATAAATAAAAATAATAAGAGAGTAGAAAATAATGGAAAATTGAAATAACAAAACCTGAAAACAATAACGGAAGGAATTCGCAAATAATTGGGAGCTTGCGTTGTCAATGCGAGCGCTCCAACAATCCTTGAATAACTAAGAACTAAGCACTACTAACATAAACCTAAAGTGCAATAAAATAAAAGGAAAAGTGCAGAAAATAAAAGTGGAGGCTGAGTATGAAGTTCTCTCCAAGTTGTTGAGAGAGGATATTTATTTGTAGAGGATTGGCTAAAAGTGGAAGTAATTCTCGCACTTTTGCACAGCAGTCAGTAAAATCGCGATAACTTTGGCTACCGATATCGGATTGAGGTGATTCAAATCTCCAATTAAAGCTAAGAGATAGATCTACAATTTTGTAGTTGAGGTCAAATCGAGATTCAATCTCCATCTTGGCGCAAAATCCGTGGCAAAGTCAGCATTAAAAATCCTCAGCAAATCTTTGACCAAATCTTTTTGAATTTGAATTTAATCTTGAATTTATTGGTCTCAATCTTCTCTTCAAATCTCTTCTTTGAAATTCATATCTTATCAAATCTCCTTCAAATCTTCAATGATCCTCTTGACAATTTATTTTCTGCAATTAAAATAGAAAACTAAAAAAGAACAAAAGAAATCTACACATTAAATTCTAAGATAAAGTAGTGCTTAAAATTGCATTTTTCTCAATTTCTCACAAAAGAGGATAATGTGCAAAACATATTAATTAAGCATTAAAATTACACATTTTTAGTATACAATGTTCAATTATAGAATAATAAAATAGGTTACAAACTGCACCTATCACTTCTCAACAAATTCCAACAAGCACAATAACACATGTTCTTACTCAAAGAAAACACCAAAATCATTCATGCATCACTAACCTTCATCTAGCACATAACACATGGTAGTTTCACATAATCACAAGCAATCACTTAGAAGTCACCAAGGAGGTGAGTAAGTCAGGTTTACCCACTTCCTAGGAGTGTTTTGTTGATGGTGAGGGTGATGAGAAGATGTTCCCACGAGTACGTAGCTGGTCATTGCTAATTTCTAGCTTTGGCAGCGTAACAGCAAAGTGCACGAACAGAACGTGTTTTAAGCAAAAGCTAGCAAATGAAAAATGAGGAAATGAAAGACATGGGAGGGCTATTTATAGGCCCTCAAGGCCGTGGGCCTTGGCCATTCTTGGCCACAAAAATTAATGAAAAAAAGAAAAAGAAAAATAAAATAAGAATAGGATAAAGATGGCTTAGTCATCTTTGACTTTGCTTTGATCAAGATTAGGGATGTGTGGTAAGTGTGTGGTCGTGGTTTGCTTCTTCAATTGGAATACCAAATTTTGATCGTGTTCGATCGTGTTTGGTAGTTAGCTGTTCGGGTGCTTTGTGTACGACTGTCCGAAAAATATTTCACCATCGTGATCTATCAATTTTCCTAATCATGGAATTTAAGTCAATCTAAGGTATTCGTAAATTTATTTTCACAAGAGTGTTCTTTACGGATACCTTTGATACATCGTTAAATCCCGGTGACGAAAGACAATTAATTCGATGTCTACAAAATTTTGTGAAACTGCGAACTATTGCCTTTACGGACATTTTAGCTTAAGAATTTGTATTTTCAACTTCTAACTTACATCGAGGGCTTATATTTATTTTGAGAAATCTTTACTATGGAAAAGCGGGATGTTACACCCTCCATCAGATGCCCTTTGCAATCTGTTTTATTTGCTAAGTCTTGGATTCTGTAGCAGTACTCGTCCTAGGTAAGACTGTCGTCGTGATGCGACTCTGGTCATTCATAGATGACTTATCCTCTTTGCGACCAATTGCATTGATTGCTAAATCGTAGCGTCGACATTTTCATTAACTTAGTGACCTCAAATTCCATCGTTGCATTGATTCTCGTCGCAACTAATCTTCTCTCGCAACCAATTTCTTAATTGCCTTTGGTAATTGTTGTGTCGCCAATTGCCTCTTGTCGCAACAAGTCTTCTGTTGCGACCTATTCTTTAGCAAGCCTTGGTGATCTTTCTTTCACCAATTACTATAATCCTTCTTGTCGCCAATCTTATTACTAATTCGCGTCGCCAATACTCTTTTCAACGCAAAATCCTAGTAATATTCGCTTCAAGCTATACCGTGAATTTTGGCCACCTAACAAATGCCCCCAAGTTCTCACCTTTGAATTTTCAAGTAATAATAAAAAAATGTGGTGTTAGGTCGCCAAAATTAGCGGTATAGTGAGACGCGAATTTTGACCAAGAGTTGGCGTCGAAATGAACAATGGCGACGCAGATGATAAGAACATTGGCAACGCAAAGGTTAGTAGCTATGGGCGATAAAAAAATCGTCAAGGCTTGCTAAAGAATGGGTCGCGACAGAGGAATGGTTGTGACAATAGCTATTTGGCGACAATAGTTGCTAAAGGATAGCTAAGAGAATTGGTCGCGAAGGAGTGCCTGTCGCGATAGAAAATCAAGAGATGACAGAGATCAAGGTGGCTTGAATATCACCAATTAACTAAGGCGTCGACGCTACAGGTCGATGACCAAGGTAAAGTTATCGCAAAGATGACAATTCATCTAAGAATTGTCATGATCGCTTCATGATAGTCGCCTCGTATGGGGTGAACATCGCGACAAGCTTCAAGACTTGGCGCAAATTGTGTTATTAAGTCAGTCCTATGGAGGAAACGGTTAGTAAATTTGAACATAAGCAATAACCTCCAATCCAACGTGGCCACGAAGGGAAATAACTTCCCATATTCAGAAAATGGCATAACCGCTAAGGAACACGATGAAGGTAACCATTGCATGTTGTGTCATACATGCAAGCGCAACTGGTCCGTAATATGCGGACCACGACGGATTGAAGTGGTAACCGTCAATAGGCTAGGGGAGGAGCGATTATCAAAAGTTGAGAGCCCCAAAACTCTATAACAGGGCTCCTAGGCTTAACTCGAGGTGGTTTTCCTGGCAATCCTATTGACTCAAGTAAGTCCCCCAGCCAGCAGTCAGCAGTCCTACAGAAGCTCAACATACGCCATCACTTTTCTTTTTCATTTCATTTCCCTGGTTTCCTAGGAGTAGTTCGTAATTATAGCAATCTTTTCAACCTTGACACTCTTTTCTTCCCTTTCTTCATGGTAACTTGCACTACAATCCTTCGCTCCGGCAAGGACAACTTGTAATCAAAATCACTTGATGACCATTATTGAATATATTTACATTTCCAGTTCTCGCTCCCCACTTCTCTCTTATTTGACAATTCACGCCCTTGTTCTTCACCTGAGAATGCTGCGATCGCTTGTCCCCGTTTAAACATTATTTTGTGTAAGCGTTAGAAGATTCCCTAGAATTATTACATGTGGAACAAAATGGCACGCCTAGTGGGACATGCATTGTAGAATTCTATGAATTGTACATGCATTTGAGAAGCGGTACTATTATAAACAGAAAATCTAGCGAACCGAACATGGAAACAGAATTGAATACACGAGGGAATGGTAGAAGTGCCCCTCCCATTTCGAGTACACAAGGGAATAGGCATTCCCATAAATTGGAAAGAGAAATGGAAATAAGCGAAAACCAAAATCCAAGTGGGGAAGAAAGTATCCCAAGTACCCAAGCTTCATGCCATGTCCACCTTATAGGTTACCCCCTAGGTATATCCTCCTATAATGTCGGCAGTAGCATCGACAGAGCAGAGTATAATGGCTCCTAATTGGCATCTGTAAGCATGCCTATACCCATCTGTAAACAGTCCCAAAATTTAATTGAATATACATTGATTATACATGCTCCCTAAATTGAATAATTAGAAGAAATATACGTCAAAACGTGAAAAAGAAATTGATTATAATTAATAGAGGCCAAAGACAATTATTATTTTAGAATTGGCTTTACTTGTTTGGTATAAATAGAATCTATATTTTATAAATGAGATCAATAAAATTTTAGATCTTAATAAATCACAAATTTTAATTTTAGTTTTTAATAGAGTTGATGTCTAGGTCTTAACTACGACAACAACATTGTGGTTCTTCACATATTGAAAATTTTATTAAAGATGAAAAAGTATAATTTATAATTTATTAAAGATTAAAAACTTATTTAACCCTTTATAAATTAAGAGAGGATGTATTTAGCTTCCATTTTTTTTTCTCTTGCTTTGACAATTTCCTTTTTAATCTTTTAGTCACTCCCTCTAAAAAAAAAACCTTGAAAAATAGAGATTGAGCTCTTTTAAACGTAACTTGCATTCTGTAGGTTAAAATATTAAAATATAATTAACAATAATTATTTTTAAATAATTCTAATTAAAATAATTGTCACTTTTCGTTAATAACTAAATATAATTTAACATCTAAAGTGTAAATGTAATTGGCGTAGTGATTCCGGAAACACAGTTGGACGTTGGAGGAAAATAGCTGTCGTCATTGTGCACGCCAGCTATGACGCGGCGTTAATATTTTTCCCGTCTTTTTCATTGAAAATATCAATTTAAAATTCCCAACCACTGCGTGCTCCGCACGTTTTCCACTTCCCTTTGGGCACGCCTTTTATTTTTCATTTTTCTATAAAAGCTAACCTCGGCTACCTCATAAACCTTCTTCGGATTAACCTTCTTCACCAACCCTATCCTCTACCATCCCTCCCAAATCCCCCCTCTGTCGAAATTCCTCACTTTCTTCCGATCTTATCTTCATCGATCTTATCTTCATCGATCGATTCGCTTACTTAATTTTTGATTTTCCTTACGCGCTTTCAAAAAAAGACTCTGTCTCTCGGTCCCAGATCTGAACCGTCCGATCTAGGGTTTTCTCCTTTTGCCGCTGCCGCAAATCTGAAAACCCGGTTCGGTTTCTGGGGAAGCATAGGGCTTTTGCAGAACACCTCGATGTTTACGGAATTCCTATGACCCTGGCTAACCCCATGCGTCGGATTCGTCTCCTTCACTCCTTCTCCGTCGTCTTCCTCTACTGGTTCTACGTCTTCTCATGAACTCCGTCTCAACCCCGTAAACATCACTCACTTCCTTCGTGTTGTTATTCTCCGTAGCTGATCCCAATATCTCACAACCCTAAAAATTTCCCTATTTCTGAGCCCTAAGCAAGAAAGAAACCCTAATTCCATCGATCAGGGACCAGAGAGAGGAAGGCGGCGGTGAAATCATGTCTTCGACCCACCGTCCCGCGAGCTCGGGGTCCGAAGGCGGAGATCCCTCGATGGCGGACGAGAGGAAGCGGAAGAGGATGCTGTCGAACCGCGAATCGGCGAGGCGCTCGCGGATGAGGAAGCAGAAGCAGCTGGAGGACCTGGCCGAGGAGGCGAGCCGGTTGCAAGGCGCAAACGGGCGGATGGCGGAGGCCATAAAGGCGAAGGAGGCGGCGCACGCCGACGTGGAGGCCGCCAACGGCGTCCTCAGGGCGCAGACCATGGAGCTGGCGGACCGGCTGCGGTTCCTGAACTCGATCCTCGAGATCGCCGAAGATGTGGGCGGGATGTCCGTGGAGATCCCCGAGATTCCGGATCCTCTCCTCGAGCCCTGGAAGATTCCTCACCCGTTTCAGCCGATTATGGCTTCCCCAGAAATGTTCCTGCATTGATTGATGCTGAGCTGTTGCTATTTGGCAAAGAAGTCCCTGTTTTGGTGTGTGCGCGTGTTTTCTTTTCCCCTTTTGCGCTGGTTTAGTTAGGGTTTGGTTGGGTCTTTTGTTTGTTGTAGTCTTGGGTTCTTTGTGCTGCCTTTTGTGCTTCAAATAAAAGGGACTTCGGTTGGGCAATGTCTTGTTATATGTTTTAATGTAATACATCAGGTTCTGTTCTGTGTTATATGTAATGTTATGTCCTAATGAACGGCGTTGTCTTGTACTCGGGTTCGTATAAGTTTGCTTTTTAAGTTATTTGACTAATAAAAATAGTTATTATGATCATATATAATAGAAAATAATAATAAAATTTGATCAATTTTATCGTAAAAATTTATCGAAAGTTAATAAATTGAGTAACATGAATATTTACATCATTGGGTTGGTAGGTAGGCGTGAAACCGTTATTTTTTTAAGAGTCTTGTTACACATATACAAAAAAATATAAATCGTATATAAAACCCTATATTTATATGCATAAATGTTTGGTTTTTGCTATTGATTTAAATTTTTGCTAACGATTTATACGCTTCTTGGTGTGTGATTCTAAATTTCATATTCTCTGGGTTTTGTTACACCTTTCTAAACCGAATAGGTTAGATACAGACATGGTTGAGCTGTTTATTAAATTTGAACTATGTTGAATTGGATTAGCATATTAGACTGTTATTATATGAGAAATTATTTTTGCACATCTAAGTATTGCACACCTAGGTTCTTTTAGGAAAATAGTGTGTTAATTTAACACATCATTAATTGTTTTACTATAATCACTTACACGCAATTTTTGAGATAACAATAGATCAAATAACCGTTTTGCACGTTTGTTAGCAAATATTTTGGATGTGAAGATTTTTTTTTCGTTTTTATTTTTTTTTGCTCATTTACCCTCTATTTCTTGCTTCATTTTTTGGATCTGATGTTTTATTTTGTAATTGTGTTCGTTGTGATCGTCGATGTCGATGAATCCATCATATTTCGTTGGCAAGGAGCCATCGTTTATGGAGTTGATGGAAAGATTTGTCAATACAATGGCAGTGCCACCACCAATCACAGTGGAGGAAGGTAATTATTTAGTGAATTAATGAGTAGGTCGTTTATAATACGATGGTTGTGTTGTGCATAGACAAATGATTGTGTCTAAGTATATAACAAAGTTATCTTTCACACATTTGGAAGGTTAGGTCTTGATTGATAAAATGGTTAGGTCTCGTAAGCATAACTTGATTGTAAATACAGGCATAGAAACATTACGAATGTATAAACAAACACATATTCCACACAGACATAACCATTTATGTAATATAGATTTAAAACCATATGTAACCATTGCATTGAGAAACTCACAAATTAGTGAATATAATATAGACAGACCTAACCATTTTGTTCTTATCAGATCCAACCCTATAACATTTACAGACTTAACCATTACATACATCTCAATGACCTAACCATAGCTAGACATGACCATAAAACACAACTAGACATAACCACATAACATATACAGGCATAACATGATAATGAAAATAGACACAATCAACTAGAAAACATAGACCATGATAGATAATGAGACACAACCTTTTAAACTCTAAATCCTAAACCCTAAAGAAGAAAGGTTGTGAGAGAGAGCGCGAAATGTTATACGTATATTGATTTTAAAACTAAGTTATATGTATCCGATTACAATAAAGGAAATCGTTCGATTGAAATATATAGTTCATAGTTAAAGACATACATAATTTCCAAACCACGAAGGAAACATTTGATCATCTCATTGATCACCAAAGTGTTGTTGAAATATCCTGAAAACACGGATAGACATAATTAACATTCTTAGAAATCGCGTATTAATAAATTAAACAAGATTATAAGGATTGATTGAATTTACAGGTAATATGGAAGCACTTCTTCACAATTCAACAGAACAACCAAGTCAACCAATAAGCGTTTGCTCTTTCAACTGCGCGCTAGTTTGATTGAAAATTGAAAACATCGACTGATTAGGCATTATACCACCATCATCGTTACGTCCTACTGTGATTCTATTGCAATTAATGTAACATCCCACTTTTTTCCTTAGCAAGGATTTTACAGGAGAAATATCAGTAGAAGGTCTCTGTATAGGTTAAAAATATAAGGGCATGAATCCTTACGACAAAAGTGTCTGTGGAAATTATTTTGTTTGGTTTAGCAAAAATTTGCTGACACTAGAATGATTCCTCTTGACCCTCAGAATGGGATGGTAAATCTAAACTGTCAGTAAAATGAAGTTCTGCTCAGTTTCAGACGGTTCTGCAGACACTAGATCAACTCCTTTTAGCCATCAGAGTCTAGTGGAGTGTCAAAAGTCTTTAGAAAATATACCTTTACAGAGGAAAAGTTACAAATACCTTAGATTAGCCCTAAATCCTCACTAGAAAAATTAGGAGATCAGAGCCTGTTTTTTAAAAAAAAAAATCATTTTTTCTCTGAAATCACCACATCATGTGGTGATTTCAGAAAATTCCCCCATACATCCGTAATATTTCCCCAGCCACCATATTATGGGATTATAAACTTTTGAATGCCATATACATGTAAAAAATCCTCGTAGGGGTGGCCGAACTGCTGGATCCTCGGGCAGATCCACCAAAGCATGCCCACATCGCCCTGAGCTTCTGGTTCAGTTTCTCGTTGTCCCATCTCTTCTTCTCCTGGTCCTATTTCTTCTTCGTCTCCTTCTGCATCTGCTTTGCCTTTACCTCCATCCTCACATCATGCAGCTCTTGAATCACCTGCTTGTGCCTGATCGCCTGCATATGCAGCTCCTGGTGCTTGAACACGTGCTCGTGGAGCTCTTCGCTTTCTTGCATCGGTGTCCCACTGAAACACCCTAGCTAGCTGCTTACGAGTACATCGCAAACAATGCTCACTAGGTTGTTATCTGCTTTGGTTGGGGCTACTTTTAGCCCCTACTTTAAGGTTCACAATTATCTTATACTTGAAAATATGGACCATTTTGAAACTTTTTCGATACACACACACACACACACGATATAAAATATGAGCCTCGTGTCAGATAGAATTTATAATGCAAGCGTTAAAGCTTTATCCTTAACAGATAACTATTCCAACATGGTCTATAACATGTATTCACAATTCTTTACATAGGTAATATCATAGTTAATACATACACGAAATTTCTCACAGAAGTACAATACATGGTGGATCATGCTAACTAAGGGCTAATTGTAACGTCCTTGTCCTAGTTCTTGCTGTTCTATTTCTTGATTCGTCTTCTTCGAGGTTGCCGCTGAGGTCCTGTCTTGCTCACCTGGAACCATAAAGGAGGGGGTATGAGAACTCTGCTTTCTCAGTGGGAAACCTTGGTCATCGCAACTCATTTTCTTGTCTCAATTATGATTCTGCCGCTCAGGGGTCTTTAGGTGTCACAGTTGTGCTACATCCCTACTAGTTATTAATATCCCTGCTAGTCCGGAGCAGCTACCTATATTACTAGGTGTTTGAGGGAGTCTAGTCTTTTCATTACTAGGTCTTCTATGTCCTGCCCTGGCTCCTAGGGAATAAGTTCTCAATCAAACATACATCCTTCATCATTCATATCATGGGACCGTCCACACGCGATGTATTATGCACCCTAGGACCATCCACACGCGACGCATTATGCACCCTAGGACTGCCGGCCACACGCGATGCCATCTACACCCTAGGACTGCCGCCCATAATTCAGTATCCTATAAAGCAACCACATGTGTACAGTCGTATATCATTCATCCATATTTCAAGACAATCATTCACATAGAGCAAATATAGCTGCTCAGTAACATATAAGAGACATATTTTCATGTTCCATACCATTTCCAACCATAAATCTCATATATTCCCGACAACTCTTTCCACAAATCGCAAAACAAGCATAAACTCACACAGTTATGTAACACATAACACATAGAACATACATAGCTCAATAATTCATGCTCAAGTATTTTCTAAACATAAACAAACATATTCAGTAGCTATTTTAAGAATCACAAAGCATACATTTGTTTTCTGTCAGAGATTAGGGATCAGAAACCGAAGAGATGCAAGACCTTACCCCAAGGTTTTTGATAGTCCTAAGATCATTTTTCATGTTAAAAAATCCAGATTCTGACCCCAACTGCACGAAATTCCTGTTTTACCCTTTTTTTCAAAATTACTATTTCGCCCCCGTAAACGCCCTGTTTTCTTTAGAATTTTAGTTCTCAAAAACCAGATTGACTCAAGACTTTCCCTTAAGGTTTTTTATAGTTCTAAACCCATATTTTCTGAAAATAAACCCAGTTTTTCAGTCCCAAGACGTGAAATTCCCGTTTTGCCCTTATTTCCTAAAAACCCCATTTTCCGCTTGTTTGCTGAGAAATTCATCGAGGACTCCAAAAATCATAAAACTTAACATCCCCACGCAATTTTTCGTGTAGAATCCAAAAATAACATTATTTTTTCATGATAAAAATCTCAGCATACAGATCCCTTCAAAATCGTGTCATATACTCATTTCCGTCTTAGGCTCTCCTAAATTTTGACAGAATCACAGACAGCACCAGCAGTTCCAGACAATCATCAACAACATACATATACCAATGTCACATAAAAGGCATCCTAACCACAGATATATCTAGCATAAAACATAGCACAAACATTATCGTACATCTTAAATCACATAGACAACGATTATGCCGGTTTACCCACGTTTTCCCAGTTTCGGTGTTTCCTGCGAACTTCTAACTTGCTATGATGCCTCCTAACTCCTCTTAGGCTGAGTTTCTTCAAGCTTTCTCTGGGGATTTTGAGGGCTTTTGTGGGTTAGGGTTAGGGTATTTTTGAAGAATCTAGACTGGGGGTGATGTAGAAAGTCTCTAGGTTATCGGTTTGACAGAATAATGGTTGATTGTATAATTGGACAGAGCTTTGGCAAGGTTTTCTAATTTTTCCACAAAATATCAGATTTGGGGGGTATTTATAGGTCTCTTGGCCGAATTTCCCTTTCCAATTTTGCCCTTGGGGCAAAATTCCCAAAATACCCTTATTTTGTCTTTATGCTAAATGCCCTTGTCATGACTCACCATGTGACTCACCCACCTTTTGACCCCTTTGACCACACTTGGCTTCTTCTTGGCCGTGTATGGCCTTTGTGTATATATATAGAGATTGGTTAGATCATAAACCTTTTAAGTGTTTATATACCGTTAATAATTGTTGTTTCGGTAAAAAGAGTTGAGACAGGAGTTGGGCTCGCGCGCATGAGTCTAAGCTAGTTGGGCTCGCGCACATGAGTCTAAGCCAGTTGGGCTCTTCAAAGTGCAAATCGATGGATTCTCCCCCGCGCACACGATAAATAGTGTCCCGGTCTTTTTGCAAAAATATTTTTTGGATTTTTGTAGCTTACCTAGGAACCCATAATTTTCACATGTATTGAATTCTCCTTCTACCATGTGCTAACATAACACATATATGAATATTTACTTACATTTTAATTAAACAAATTAAAAAAAATTAAAATTATTTCGTACGCAATTCACCAACACGGTTGGCGAATCCCAACTCCCGTGCTACGTCAGCCAAACCGTGGTAGTCTTATAATATGTTTTCAAACGAGGGTATTTCGATAATATGTTTCTGTGATAGGGGTAATACAGTAAAAACTCGTTCACGCGTGATTATCAAGTGATTAGAGATGTCGTAGAGGGAAAATCTTGCTTTGATGAGGTGTCGTTTGAAGAAAAGAAAATTGTGATGGGAGCCACCACCACCATTACGACATTACCAACCGCTACGATAGTCTAGAATACGAGTCTCATAGCGAAAATTTCACTTTTTAGTCTCTAGCATGGTCGGCGGAATTGACCTGTCAAATTATGATATAGAGATTGAAACCTTAAACTTGACTTAGTCTTAATGTTTATTAATTTTTACTTTTCTCGTTGAATTAAAAAATTGTTTTTGATTAACTTAAATGATCGTGCCTCTTGTAATAATTGTACGATTTATAATTTATAAAAATGAATGAGTGATGATGATGATAATATTCTGATATGAGCTTTGAGGACAAGGTGGGGTGTCATCGTTTGCCTTGGGCAATTTGAGCTCCTTGATACTTACACAACACCGAAGGTGTGGACATGAAAGACACTGATGCTAAATTTAGAACCAATTCTAAGAAGAGAGACTCGTGAGAGAGGGAAGAAGAGAGATCCGTGAGAGCGAAGGTGAAATAGAAGGAAGAAGATTGTTTGGGTCTCATTGACAGATCTGATAACTATATCTATGTAACACCCCGTTAGCTGCTTACGCTTAAGTCGTAAACAATGCTCACATATTATTATCTGTTTTAGTTGGAATACTTTTAGTCTTATATTATCTTTAAAAATATTCTTTAATTAAAAATATGAATCAATTTAAAACTTTTTTACTTTCTTTATTATAACCTAAAATATTATTTTGATTTGTAAGTATCCTGATTGATTAAACTTTATTAGAAATGATTTTGTATAGAAATATATTGATTCTTTTATTTATTATTTGAGTTTAGCATCGGCCAATAAATAGGCTCCAAACCTCTTGTAAACACACTAAGAAATGCAATAATATTCACGTATATGTTGTGTTCATTAGCCTCTCACAATGGTAAAATAAAGAAAGTGGTTGCAAAAATGTAGAGAGTTATTCTCTCTTTTCTAGTGACTTTGCTTAATACTAAAAGTAACTCACTTCTCTTCTTCTTAAAATAACTAGAAAATTGATTATTTTCTAATTCTACTTTTACTAAGAAGTGCAAACAACCTTCAACGAGCAACACTCGGGGCTACACACGAGAATTGGGAGAAGCAAGAGTCAGTTATTCCAAAGCATAAAGAGCAAATTATGGCACAGAATTTGATGGTGGAAAGAGAGACTTTTATCGAATGCATGAAAAGAAATCCTTATCAAGAATGTGGAACAAGCAGTCCCAACCCACTCTAAGAGCGTATTCAAGGTGTCATCACAATTGTGTCATGATTTATCAATGATGCTTAGCAGATTGTGGTGGGGGAAACAAGACAAATGGAAAGAAAATCCACTGGATGTCTTGGGACAAAAATGTGCAGATCGAAAGAGCAAGGAGGTTTGGGATTTATGGACCTTAAGGGGTTTCAATCTAGCACTACTTGCAAAACAATGGTGAAGGTTAATTCAAAACCCAGATTCTCTTTATGTTAAGAGTTCGAAAAGCCACAAACTACTCAAACACGGATTTCCTTATGGCGAGATTGGGAAATAATCTTTCATATGGAGAAGCATTCTTGAAGAAAGAAATTTGATGTGCAAGGGTTTAAGAAGGAGAATTGGGAATGGAAGAACAGTCAATATATGGAATGATCTTGGATCCCTATTCCTTGAGAGTACAAACCCTTTCTAAAGAACATCTCGGCAGAACTTGATCAACGGGTAAGTTCCCTCATTGATGAAATCTCAAGCACATGAAAAATGGAAGAATTGGAAGATCTATTAATGTCCCAAGAAGGAGAAGAAGTTAGGAGGTTACCTATAAGTCTTGATGGAGGGGAAGAAAATATGATATGTGCGCAAGGGGGGAAAAGATAATAAATGAATTGGACATTACATCATTACAGAATAATATAGAGATTTCAACATGCAACGAATTGACCTTATCTTATTTAGGTTATGTTAGGTCATTATCTTATTTCAGTTGTGTTTTGTTTATTTATTTTAAGTATTTAGAGTATTCGAATTTGTTTTATTTTATTAGCCCAATCTTAGGTCTTTTGTTACGGGGCTTATTTTTAGTTTAAAGTAAGTTCATCTTTTGTTTTATCTTTACTTTAAATTTGAATCTAATGTAAGAGGGTTATAAATACCTTCATTCAATGAGAAATAAGAAGCAGGGTATTTTTAAGAATAAAATATGAGAGAGTTTTCAATCCTTATTCTTTTTCTTCATTGAACATGCCAAACTTATCATTGGATAACTCTATTGTGGTGTTCAACATTTAATATCCTTGATCCTTATTGAGTCATATACAAGAGTTAAGAATCATGTTTATCCCAATTTATCTATGTTTCTAAGGGCAGTTTCCTTAGAGGTTTAATAGATAGGGTGTTTATCCTATTCTTTATTTTGAATCAAAGTGTGTGTTGGGGTTTTAGGATTTTTATATCCTTGAGGTTCCGCATCATTTGGTATCAGAGTAAGGTTATAGATAAATTCCTTTTTATCTATTTTACTTTAGAGCAAGGTTATATATCGGTCAAAATTCGATGAAGAATATTTTTTGAAGAGGAAGAGAATGATGTGCACAAGGAGGGCAAAAATAATAAATAAATTGGACATTACATCACCAAAAGGAGAAGATGGAAATTTCAACATGTTCCAAATTGACCTTATCTTATTGAGGTCATGTTGAGTCATTATCTTATTTTAATCATGTTTTGTTTATTTATTTTAAGTATTTAGAGTATCTTAAATTGTATTATTTTATTACCAAGTCTTCATATCCTTGCATCACAATCTAATATGGCACTTTACACCGAATGGAGAATTCACAGTCAATAATAAGGCTTACAAAGTGGAAAGAACAAATTTGAAGCAGGGCAGGTCAATCATCATCAAAAGAGAGGAAAGAATTTCGGAGGAGAATTTAGGGACCGAACACTCCTAGCCAAGATCAAGATCTTTGATAGATCCAACTGGATTGGTACCCTCTCAAAGCCAGACCTGGAAAAGGTCGCAAGCATGGGTTGGTGGATTTGGCACAAGAGAAACAAGTTGATCTTTAAGCATAGAACAAACTCCAGCTAAGAGAAAGTAGCAGAGATGTGATAATTGAATCAGATTGCAAGAGGTTTATGGATGATCTAAAGAAGGGAGCTACATGAAGGGCAGAGCTTAGAGTGGCGGAAGATAATATTATTGGGACTCTAAAATAAATCTCACAAATTGCCTCTTTTCTTGTGTGAACAGGAATGCTAACGTAGCTGCCGATATCGTTGCAAGGAGAGTGCAGTGGTGTACGGAGAATGTGGTCTAAACGTTACCTTTCTTAGATTGTCTTCCCAATATCCAAGGCTTAGCCTTTACTAATCCGGGTCGACTCGGGTCTGAGTCACGCACATAGCTATGGCGGGTGAGTCTGTGGTCTAAACTTTTTAATTTGACGTAAGGTAATAAAAGTTAATAAAAGTTATGTTTTCCATGAAAATAAATAAATAAGTAAACAAACAAACAACTAATCCTTAGAATAAAATCATCAAAATAATCTCAAATTACAATACCTCTATGTACGCATGCAATAGTCATCATCTTGCCATAAGCATCTTCACCTTCAAATGTCGCAAAACCATCCTTCCATCGTATACGTGTAAAATATGACTGACAATGAATTTGGAACGATTAAAATAAACTATATAAAACTTAGATTAAGTTCTTTATGTTGATTATTATATCATTGTATGATTTAAAAAATAGGTGTAATGAAAAAGAAAAAAAATATTAATCCAAGTTTTTTCTTAAAATAACAGTAACGACTTCGATTCACTTCAGTATACGGATCGCACTTGAATAAAAATAATTAGTAACACATGGGTTCCTGTTTAACTCGTGTAACAGAAATTCAATACAAACACACGAAAAGCCGATATCACATTTCATGTTCCCGAGTCCCAAGACATGGCTCAGTTATCATAGGTGCGGCACTCGTCGGTCTCCGGGTTGTCCTTGCAGTAGTTCTCGAGCGGGTCGGATCCTTTCTCCTTGTCCCTCGCGTGGCTCGCCGCCGCGCTCAGCTCCTCCACCTCGTCCCACGCCGCCGCGCACTCGCCGCCCACGGGGTCGTCAGCGCACGCCTCCTGCGCGTTCTTTATGCTCTCCTCCACCTTCTCCGATATGCCATCCGGCGCAGCGCGGACGGGTCGGATGCTCAGCGCCCGACCCGACCCGACCACGGCGGGCCACCTTCGGCCGAGGCCGAAGGGCGGCGCGAGCTTAACGGCGTGCGCCTTCTGCGGCGAGTCCGGTCCCCTTGCGAGCACCCTGGGACTCGAAAGGGTAACGCCAGCAATTGTTGCCATTCTCGTTTTTGTTTTTTTTTTTTTTCCCCTTTTCTTTTGTTTTCCTTTCTTTTTTCTTCTTAGATGATTTTGGGGAGTGCCGTTTATCGGTGTTGTAATGGAGATGAGGATTAATATAAGTGAGCACGGTGAAGATTGGTGTACACATACTCCTTATCCGGTAACAATGATCTGTTACCTTCCACGTAACTACGTATTAAGATATTTCTTTTTCTTAATCTTTTGCGGTGCGAAATATTTCTCTCTGTTTTTTTTTTCCCATTTTTTCTTATAGAAGAGATGACATTTCTATCTCTGCTTTGTTTCTACTTGAGTTCATGGTATCGAAGAGGAAGGTTTAGGGTTTAGATTGATTTTGAGTGAAAAATTCATTCGATTTAATGATATAATTTTTTGCGGTTTTAATTGAATTAATTTGAGTTAAGTAAAAAAAATCTGATTCAATCGATCTAAATTTTAGTGGTTTAAATTAGATTTATTTGATCGATAAAATAAAATTTAAGTTGAGAATATTATAAATTATAGGTAACTTAACACGATAAAATGAAGATATAACAATGAAAATTAAATAACTTATTTTTTATATGTATAAAATAATATTTAAGTAAAAATGACAATAAAATATAAGAATTATTATACATAAAAGTATAAGCTTAATACATAAAATTATAATATATTATATTTTCGGTTTAAAATTGGATTGAATCAATTTTAAAAATTAAGTTTAAATCCAATTAATTCAAGTAATTAAAAGAAAAAAGATCTAGTTAAATTCAAACTTGTGTGGTTTTAATTGATTTTTTAATTTTTTTAATCGATTTTGCAGTTTAATTAGATTGAATTGGATTTGATAACCCTTAATTATTATATCAGTGAGTCGTAAATTGAAGCTTGGAGTTTCGTCATCTGAGAAGGGTGTTTTAGGATCTTCAGGGTAGTCATAAAAATCGCGATATTTTGGTGGTCTTTTAAAAGAGTGCTTGTTTGGAAGTGAAAATATCAGCCGTCTATTTTATAGCCAACCAGATGTTCTGATATTTGCCGTAAAACAATGCAGACAAATTGTTAGGAAACGTAATCTCTGTCTATCACGTATTTGTATAGTTCATAATATAAAACATTGAAAACATTGACTAATTGGACAGAAGAATTTTGGCTTGATTGGATCACCTATTTTATATTACTAATAGAGAAACAATATTTGAAAATTTAAGGTGGACATGTTAGGACCCACAAAAAGGAGAGATAAAAAAAAAAGTGTAAAAGAAAATATAAAACGTAAAATGATTGATAGAGAGAAGAAAAATGTAGTGTTATGTGTCTACCCTTTCTTAATATACAAATAAAAGGACAATTATATGCATGGTTGTTAAACTCTCGAGTTAACTCTTAAACTCTTACGAGTTTACGATTTTACTACACAAAAACGAGTTAACACTTATGTAAACTCTTTTTTTGGTAAACTCGTACGAGTTTAAGTAAACTCTCGATTCTACTAGCGAGTTCACGAGTTAAAATCTACCTACGAGTTTACGAGTTTACCTCAAAATGTACAAATTTTGTAACTTTGTTAGATACTTACCTAACTTTGTTTATATTAGATAATGTATATTGAGTTTATTTTGTTAATTTCATATATTTATCATAATTGAGCTATGTTTTATTGAACTATAAAATAATACATATACTGAATAAAGTATGACATAACCACTAAGTGTCATGCATTAAGGTGTATTTTATGATATGTCTTTCATTAATTTAATTTAAAGTTAACATTATTCAATTTCAATTATAAATACATTATTTAATTAAGTTTAGTTCCTAATTATATTGCTTATAACATATTTTTTTACATATGTAAACTCATACGAGTTTACGAGTCGAGTTTACGATCCGAGTTTGCTGAGACTCCACGAGTTTACTTAAACTCTCGAGTTTGACAACCTTGATTATATGTGCCAAATATGATAAGAGTAATGCAGGGTGAAGTATACTGAACAATGTATGACCAATTAGAAATCGATGAAAAGTGTCTATTCATTTTCTATCTCTCTCGTTAATTCTTGTAGTAATTTTTTTTTAAACTTTTTTTTCGCTTCTTTTCTTACTCCTTTGTTATAGAATAAAATAAACTCTAATGAATAAATAAATTAACTTCACTAAAAAAAAATCAACATTATAGTTGACTTACTTTTTTAGTAAAGTTAGTTCTTTTTTCAGCAGTAAAGAAACTATAATGTTAGTTTTTTTTTTTTAAAAAAATGTTGATTTCTTTTTTTAAGTGAAGTTAATTTATTTTTTCATGGAAGTTGGTTTCTTTCTACAACAAAAGAGAGAAAGAGCTTTAATGAAAAGAGAGTTGAAAGAAAACCTGCAATGAATTAATAGTGAAGAGAGAATGACAATGACATTTTTTTGTCTTATTCTTGTTAAAAAAAGAATTCAACTCTATTAAAAAAAGAAATCAACTCTATTAAAAAAAGAAATCAATTTCGTTGGAAAAAAAACCAACATGTTTAAATAAAGAATCCAACATTATATTTTTTTTGTTGAATAAAAAAATAATCAACATTATAGTTGATTTCTTTGTTTAAACATGTTGAATTCTTTTTTTTAATAAAGTAGATTTCTTTTTAAGCAAAGTTGGATTCATATTCTAGTGGGGAGAGAGAGAGAGATGAATGAGAGAGAATGAAATGAGAGTTGTTACGGGCTAAAAGTCAGGTCCAAGAGCTGTACCCCTCTAAGAGGGAGAGGAACTCACATTCTCTAAAGACCCGAAGGGTCCAACCCACTAAGAAGCAGAAGAGGCTCTCCACTTGGTCGAATCGACCCAAAGAGAGAAGCCTCATGGAGCTTAGAGGAGGAGAATGTCGTAAGCCCAGAGATTCTGAACTCGGTCTGGCCCAACAAGGCCAAGAGGAGATAGCGGCAACCTCTCCTCCCCAGTCCGCAATCAACTCCTGGATAAGCGAAAAAAGATAAACCGGGGAGCGGATAATCAAACTCACTCGTTTTATCTCTATCTTTGCTCTCTAAGCTCATCTATAAAGCACATGACCCCTCAAGTCACCAGGTACCTCTCACTCTCGTCTTAGAGAATTCTCCTA
>QANU01065669.1:0-10216 GCA_003254905.1 Nissolia schottii | reverse complement strand
GAGTTCCAAGAGATATTAAATTCTTCTTCGATTTAGGAACGAAATGCACCTCACCCAATACACACACTACCATTATCCAATGCAATTACTACCACCACCTCTATTTGGACAATCCTTCTTCCAATGACCAACTTGTTTGCAGTGGTAATACTCGGATGTCAATCTGTCCTTCGCCTTGAACCGCTGTCTTACCCTTGCCTCGGCCACGTTCTGCAGCCCCTTTCACAAACAGGCCTTCACCCAGACTACCTCCACCTTCCTCAGCGTTGTTGCGACGTTGTGCGTGTTGCAAAAGATCACATCCATGGCGGTGACTGTCTTCCTCCTAGCGTGCTTCGTGTAGGTCACGGCGTCACGAATCACATTCTCGAAGAAGATCTTGAGGACACCACGAGTCTCCTCGTTGATCCTCTTCACGCCACCCCTCCTCGCAAACCTCTGAATCGCGGGCTTTGTGATCCCCTGGATATTATGGCGGAGCACCTTGCGATGCCTCTTCGCTCCTCCTTTGCCCAAACCCTTACCACCCTTTCCCCATCCAGACATTTTCGTGGAAAAACTTGGACAAGATTTTTCGGGAATGAAGTGTGGATGTGTGATTTGGGGATATAGGTTTTGAATAGTTCGATGATGATTGATGAGTAAGTGTGGAGAGAGAAATTAAGGTGATGATGGTTATAAGGTGATGGTGGGTATTTAATTTTGGAGGAAGAAGTGTTTGTGAGGGGGGAGAGCGTGGGTCTTATATTTGATATTGGCCGTTAGATTGGGAGATGGTGAACAGATAGAAATCGTGATCCATTGCTTGTTGCGTGGGTTGTTCTTGAGCATCGATGGATTACTTTGGACGGTCAGATTGCCTTATGAAAAGGAGTTGCGGATCAGGATTTGTTTTGTGACCGGAGCAAGTTCTGATGGTTGCCTTAACATTTTTATTTGGGATAATTACATCAGAGTCTCCTAAAATCTTTAGATATTACAGTCATATTCCCTCTAATTATCACACTCACTTATCTTAATTTGTCTGAAGTTATTACATTTACCACTCTTATCTTTCAATTTTTAATTTAAAAAGAAATTAAAAACACCTAAAATAACTATATTATCCTTCATTATTTAATCTATTCCTATTTTGTTTCCATTTCTCTCAAAATCAACTCAAAAAATGTTACATGAATAACAAAAAATGACAATATTATTTGGATAATGTACAAAATACATTGAATATAGGTGCATATAAATATGAGTCCTAGATGATCATTATACTCTATAACAAACTTATCTTCTTGTTATATTTTATATATTATCAATTTATTGCTGTTACTTTTTGTTTTTCATGTATGATTTTCCAATCAACTCCAAACCACCAGGTTCACCATTGTCATTCCACCTCTCTCACCCCCACGCTTAGCCCAACCCCCCCTTGCCGCCTTACCCCACCGCCCCCTAAACACACATCAATGTCCAACAATTCCAAAAAATTAGAAATGAGAAATTACAGAGGAAAAGTTATGGTGTAGAACTGTTGTAAATTAAAGAAGCATCATGGAGGCACCAACATATTTATATTTGTGTCTTTTCTTATCATTATTCCCGCTCCTGATGCCATATTTAATTCACTCTGTGCTTGTTAATTGGAAAAAAAAATCCAAAATAAAATTTAAAAAAACTACATTCCAAAAATGTACCAATTTTTAAAAGTTGTTTCTAAAATAAAATATTTTTTTTTTATAAAGAGAGACAATTTAAATCAACTTCCTTTTTAATTTTTTTTAAACCAAGAGTTGATTTAAACCAACTCCTGTAATAAAATTTTTTAATTTTTTAAAAATAGAAGTTGATTCAAATCGACTCCTTTGGGAGTCCTATATAATGGAGTTAGTTTAAACTGACTCCTTCACAGTTTTAACTCTATCTCTCTAAAAAATCATTTTCTCTCTAAAAATCTTATGCGGTTTATATTTTGGTTCGTAGTGTAATAGAAGGTGCAAATTTGCTGTATTTGAACGAGGTCAACCACATCCAACCTCGAGTGAACTTCCAGGACGTAGATATCTTTACTACAACGTTTTTGTATTTCTATTTATTCTAGTGTTGTAGACAAAGGTTAGGTTAGTGTAGGGCAAAAGTGGTAGCGTAAATTTATAGATAAATATATAAATTGTTTGTTAGATTCATAAAATGTTGTTATTGAACCTAAATGTTAGTTAGATTTGTTGAACTTGAACTTGATAAATAGTTAAATTTATGAATGTTAGCATTATATTAGTTAGATAAATAGACAAATGTTGTTATTGAACTTGAATGTTAATTCAAATGAGTATTTTATTGAACTTGAATATTGGTTAGATTTATAGAGTTACTGTAGATTGATTAGGTATATGTAAATTTTTTGGATAGATTGTTAAGATAGAGTATTTTATTGAGCTTCAGTATTAGATCTAGAGTTTTTGGGAACTTGAATGCTATAGTTGTCAATTAAGTTATGTATTTCACTTGAATGCAGCCTGTTTTATGAATTATTTCGAGTTACATTTGTGTAATTAGTCTAAATACCCTTTTATGTATTTTTGTAGGCTCATGTGTTAGAGACTCAACGATACAGTAGTTTTCATGAGTTGTATCTGTTGATGGAGCAAGGATTGCTAGCCACCAGATTTTGGGATGTTGCGCGCATCATGTCAGCATTCTAATACGAAAGGGCATTGGTAAGTGGCCTACTAGAGAGGTGGTGTCCTGAGACCCACACTTTCCATCTACCATATGGAGAGTACACCGTCACACTACAGGACGTTGCAGTGATACCTGGACGGGAGATTGGGCCAGTTACTTTGACGACATTCTAATATGATAGGGCATTGGTCAGTGCCTTAGTTGAGAGGTGGAGTCCTGAGATCCACATTTTCCATCTGCCATATGGAGAGTGCACTATCACACTACTGGATGTTGCAGTGATACTTGACCTTCCCGTTGAAGGTCCAACTGTTACCGGATGGACGAGAGATTGAGCCAGTTACTTTGGCAGCAAGAGCCAGTAGGCGCTGTGTGAGGGGCCAATGTCTATCTAAAGTGGGTCTAAACCGTGTACCATCAATTATATCTACAGGTGCAAGCACACAAGCTGACGATTTTATGGTGCACCTGGGCATACATTATATTCATGATTAAAGGATTCCTATTGTGTGACAAATCGGGGAACCAGGTGCACCTGAATTTTCTTCCCCTGATCCGCTAACAAATTCACTGTGACTACGTTTGGCGACTGTGGTGTGCTACTTATCTGTTGGGCATGGATGAGAATGCCCAACTAATGTCCTACTAAACTTACTACGTTCCTGTTAGCTACAGGGTATGCATGATAAATGTTTTAGTTTATTTTTTAGCTAATGAATATTAATGTACTTGAATTATTATTTTTTAACACGAAATTGTATTTTTGTTATGCAAGTGGTGTCATGTTAAGATAACCACTAAGCTAACGAGGGANTGCCCTTTTCTTCCCTTTTTCATGGGATTATTCTTCATTAAATTATGCTTGCATCCATTCCTCAAAATATATTTAAATCCTACAAAATATAAAGATTTGATTAGATAATTCTTTAAAATATGTGAGAATAAGTGCCATTTTGAATGATGAAAATTGTATATTTTGGGCACTTATCAATAAGCAAGTACTTGGTCCTTCACATATAAGTACAACCAATCATATAATATTATAATAAAGTTACATATACATGTTATAGTCATCCATATGCATCACAAAAGTTCAGCTAGCGTATAGCTAGCCCAGCATGTCTTCATAGCCTTGAAGATCTGCCTGTCAGCCTCGGGGACCTGTCCTTCGTTCTTTTCTACTCCTCTTGCTGCTTATCATAGTTCTCATCTGTCCCTGGAAGCATAATCAAGTGGGGGTGAGAACGTGTGTCCTCAGTGGTTTACCTTGGCGTCGGGGGATTCCTTTTTAACTCACTTATGAACCAGGCCACTCAGGTGTTCCTAAGTGAACATGCATACTAATATCCTACTGATTATTATCTGGCCTAAAGTCCTGAACGGCTTTATCTACTTTACTATGTGACCGGGGAACTAGTCTTTCTTAGCTAAGTTTTCATGCTCATTATCTTTACTGCGCGTACATACATAGGCCGTCTCGAGCTTTCTCTTGATGACTACATAGCTTTACATACATTATCATATACTCATGCATCACATACTCATTCATCATAAACTCATGCAACTCATTTATCATATACTCATGCTTGGGGAACATGGGGATTCTCTTACGCTTCCGGTTGGGCTAGTGAACTGGGGTAGTGTCCTTCTTCGTACATTGGTCCCACGCCCATGTAGCTGTGGCCTATAGCTACAACCACTTCTGTTCCCAGCTTGTCGACGACCCGGCTACGCTCACACCAGAGTGGTTGCTATCCACCGATGCGGTCTAGTGTCCATCATCGCCAATCAAGTGGGCTAGGGAGGTGGTGGTCCGTACCCTTTTGACGTAACCAAGCGGGGACTCATATCTCATCATCATTTCTCATCATATCTCATCATATCTCATCATCATGCCATTAACCTCATTAACCAGTCCACCTTTTTGGGACTGGTGAGGTAGCATCATTGACCAATCCACCCTTTTGGGACTGGTGAGGGGCGTGTCCGTAGACGTGCCAAGAGAAAGGAATCCTATCATATAACTACATACTTATTCCCTAGTGTTCAATTATGCTCTTTACAAATTAGGTGATGAACTTCTAGTTCTCTAAGGTCGTCCTAACACTTACATGACAATCCTGTCCTCATGATGCATGACATTATACTCGTTCTACTCATAAATCATCTACATGCAATGTTCCCTATACATCATCATAAACATGCTTCATGCAATGTTTCACATACATCATCATAAAATTACCTCATGAAATGTTCTACATACATCATCCTAAACATACCTCATGAAATGTTCTACACACATCATCATAGACATACTTCATGAAATGTTCATCATACATCATCATAGACATACTTCCTACATCTCATTCAGCTTAATAAGTGTTGGAAATGTGTGTCTAGGACAACCTTCATAAACCTTGTTTTCGTAAAAATACCTAAGTCTCAGGCCGCTCAGCGGAACCTCTTTTTGGCTCAGCGGTCTGAGCTTAATCCACTCAGCGATCAGAGCCTCGTCGCTCAGCGGTCAAAGCTATATAGCTCAGCGTTGACTCATCTCGCTCAGCGGGCTGGGGCCCGATTTTCAAAAATATCTTTCCATCCCTATCCTCATCCTCAGTGACCTTCAGGCCTCTCAGCGGATCCGCTGGCCGCCTGGTGCCCTAGAGTTCACGTTAAAAAACTTGCTTTCTCATGCATTCCGCTCAGGGACGCTTGGGGCCGCTCAGCGGTACCTGGGCGAAGCTGAAACCGAATGCATGGTTTTCTTTCCTTTCTCTTCCTCCTTTGTCCATGGATCCTCTTTGAGGTTTTCACACATTTTCCAACCATTAAAATCCTATCTAGTCCAGGTCACAAGACCCTTCAGAAACACCTTCTAAGTCCTAGCATAGCATTTCTAACATAATTTGTCATAGTTTACATAATCATCCAAATCAAACATAAGCAAACATAATCTCCAAGGAGATGAGCAAACCAAGTTTACCCACCTTATTAGAGGCATCAAGAGGCTGGTTGGATGATGAGAGAGTTGGGGGAGAGCGGTCCTCCAAGTGCAAAGCTTCCGCTTGGCTTCCGTTCGGTTTTCCCTCGGTTCTAACGGTTCCTGTTGGCTCCGGGCTTGCTCTGACACCTCTGAGCTCCTCTTGGCTGAATTTCTTCAAGCTTTCCTTAGGGTTTTGAAGGGATTTTCCTGGGTTAGGGTTAGGGGATTCCTGGAGGAAGTGAACTGGGTTTATGGCAGGCGGTGTATGGGTCTTCGGTTTGACCGAACAGCAGTCGATCGGGCAAACGGACAGAGTTCTGGCAAGGTTTGAATTTTTCTATGTTATTTTCGGTTTTTGGGAGGGGGTATTTATAGCCCAAGGCTGAATTCCCATTTTACCATTTTACCCTTGGCAAAAATTACCAAAATGCCATTATAATTTAATTTCCTAATTATTTAATTAGTTTGAATAATTATAAAGTCAAATCAAGTCACATCAATGAATATTTAATTATTTTCCTTGAAAAAGCTGAATAATCACGTGGTCATCTCCCATGTGGGTCCCAATCCCGTTTCGCTCGTATTCGGTCGTTCGCAGTGCCGGTGCGTTGCGCACGGTCGTCCAAAAAATATTCCGCCTGTACCGTCGCGATCCTATAATTGTCCTATATATGGAGGTGTAATTACTTCAAGGTATTGGTGAATTTTTCTCTAGAGGTATATTATTCACAGATACCTTTGGCATACCGGTAAGCGTCGATGGCGACAAACGCCAGTTCAACTTGCATTTTTGCGATCGCCTAGTCCTCCTAATGAAGTTGTGGGACTAATCTAAGGTATTTGAAAGTTTTCCCCGGTACCGATTGGGTTTTCAAGGACTTCGGAATCTCTGTTCAATTCTACAGGCTTAACAGAGCCGTTCTAGTGTCTGCAGAATCGTCCGAAAGTGAACAGAATTCCGTCTGGCGGACATTTTAGGTTTTCTATCCAATTTTAAAGGTCAAGGGAAATCATTTGAGTGTCAGCAGAATTTTGAGAAACTAAACAGAATAATTTCTACAGACACTCGTGTCCTTCGGGCTTCAGGCTTCTGCTTTCCTGACGTCTCTTGCGTTGCCAACGTTTTTGGGCATCCTTTCTTATCTCTAAGCTTTTTTGTATTCTACACTCCTTCTAGTTATTGTAGATTCTCCCATTTTCTCCTTAATATCTTAAGGGTACCATTCCATCCTCGATTGCTCCTGATTCCATCTTCTCTTCTCTTCCCTCGTACACTTAACATCTCTTCCCTCTCAAGCTCAATACACTTTCCTTTGTCCTCCAGAGCCCAACCTTTCATGTAACAACCCGACTTTTTCCCTTCATTTGAAATGTCACATAATAAATAATTACGAATATATTAATAAGGAAAAGATGAGATAAAAATGAAATAAAATTCAAGTATTAATTTTATCCCCGTAATATTAGTTAAAATTAATAATTTGACGATCTCGTGACGTCCGGTGATGTTCGGGTCAATATTAGGTTATTTTTAGAATTTAATCCCGACTCACAGGAGTCTGTAAAATATATTAATATGAAAATAAATTCAAGAATATTTCAATAAAGGATTAAATATTAACAAGAAAAATTAAGGGGTCACAACGGTATGTCCGAAATATTTTTAGGACGTTCGGACATAAATAGTTAACGAACGAACACGACCAAAACCATACCGAGAAAATAAGAATACTCTAGGCCAAAGGCCCAAAGTCTCCCACGGCAGCCCTCTCCCCCACGAAAACACACACACACCCGAAGACACACACACACATGCACCAAAGTTATTTCATTTCTCTTCCTAAGTTCCAAGAACTCAAAGCTCCAAATCCCCCAAAGTTTAACCATCATCCTTTGCTTTCATCACTTTAAATTCTCTCTTAAATTCATCAAGAGAACAAGCAAGTAAAATTATTTTCTCATCACTTGGTGAATCAAAGTTTCCATAACCTACGTTTTTCCATAATCCTCCAAGGTTTTCATTTTAGGTCAAGAGGACATCAAGCAAGCAAGCAAGGCTTGATTTCATCTTTTCTCTAGCATCAACAAGCTCTTGAGGAATTGGGTAACTCTAGTTCTTTTGATGGTGAATGAGTGTTTGTGTGTTTGTGTGATTATGTGTTTGTGTATGGGAATCATTGATTATGTGATGAAATATGTTAGAAATGATGCTAGGATTTAGGGAGATGATTCTGAAGGGTCCTGTGACCTGGATTAGATAGGATTATTGTGCTTGGATTATGTGTGAAACTCAAGCAGGTGCCATGGGAGCAAAGGGGAAAGAAATGGAAGAAAAGATGCATTCTGTTTTCAGGTCTCGCCAGGTATCGCTGAGCGGTGGGAAGGTTACCGCTGAGCAGCCTGAAGCTCACCGCGGGAAAGGATAAGGTCAAAAAGATATTTTTTGTAAGGCGGTGGAGAGGATTCGAGAAGGTGGCAGTCGCTGGGCGATGGGGTCATTATCGCTGAGCGATAAGACCCCTATAGCTGGGCGCGAAGGCTCAAACCGCTGAGCGAACATTAGTTTTCGCTGAGCCGCTTGAGACTAGAAAGTCTTATGGAACCCTCTTGAGGCACATAGTCCAGTATTTATTGCTATATCTATGATTGATAACCGAATTATATGAATGTATATGCTGTATGTGAAGCAATTGTCCTGTACATGCATATTACATGTAGTTTGTGGTAAAATCTGTAGCTTTTCATGCATTCATGATAAACCTAGTTTAAGGAACTAGAAATAACTATGAGATAAGCAAAGATTTTGAAATGAACCATAGGGAACAAGTATGCCATGCTGTAGGTACAGGAATGCTGAAAAGGGCCAAATGCCCAATGTTGAAAAAGGGCCAATGCCCAATGCTGAAAAAGACTTAATGCCACATGCTGAAAAGGCCATGATCACGAGAGCCAAGTAACAAGACCATTTCAGTAGGTCCGAAAGACATACTGAAGATGGAAGCCCGCCACAGGTGGTGTCGATATGGCATACCTGGAGGTGTGCGGTTACCACGCCTTTGCATTGTCGAAAGGGGGCAAGCTAAGGTGGGGGTACAATATCCGCCCACGGTCGAGGGGTCCCAAGGGGGCACACGGAGGTGGAAGCCCACCGCAGGAAGGTCCATTAGGGCCTACACTGAGGGTACGAGGTTATTCCGTCATATTAATGTCAACAGAGGGCATTACTATGGTGGGAATAACATATATTCCAAAGCAGGTTTATTCTGTTATGCAGGTTATTCTGTTATGCATATGTTCATTCCGTTAAGTATATATATCCAGCATGTTCACTCTGATGAGTCTGTTATGCATGAGTATAATTATTGTATGATTCTGCATTCTGATATATGTGAGTTGTTATGCTAGTACCGTCAAGAGGACGCTCGAGACGGCTATGTATATTCACAAAATGTTAATCAGCACGAGAACGTAGTAAGCAAGAGTAGCTCCCCTATCACATAGTAATGTAGATAAAGCCGTTCAGAACTTAGGCCAGATAATAAACAGTAGGATATTTAGTAATATATGTTCACTTAGAGATCTCTGAGCGGCCTGAAGTCCGACCTAATATGAGACGACACTTAGGAACTAAAGTTATTTCCACTGAGAACCTACCGTTCTCATTCCCACTACCTTATGACTTCAGGTACTGATGATGAGTCCTACTTTGAGCACGTGGACGAGCCGCCAGCAGAGCCATGAGTGGCGATGACAGGACATGAGCTTAAAGATAGATCGATGTTCAGATTTTTGCCAAGGGCATAGCCCTTGTATTTTGATATTATGTACTCTGGGTTATGTATTCAATATTTAGTTTATGTACATGTGATGTATGACTTACCTATTGTACATATAACTATATGACTTTGTCTGATGGACCACCTGGATATGTATTGGATGCTTTATTTTATTATCTTACAGTTATACGCTTTGTTATATCGTTCTTTCTGACGCATGGCTCTATTTTAGTGTTTATGCAATGTAAATGAAAAGTTTGATACGGGTCCATATTTTCTTAAACGACTATTTTCAAACGATAACAAAGGACTAAAGTATTCCGACCAAGTAGAAAACAACCTAGTGAGCTTTGTTTACTACGTACGGGTAAACAGTTAGCTAGGGTGTTTCATTTCACACTTCCCTAGGTGAAACCTAAATCAGATTATACAGCCGCCTTCGAACTTGATCTTGTCAAACTTGATTATTATTCCACCTTCTTAGATTTATGTTTATACCTCTGACCCTAGTTGTACTCTTACCTACGCCCTTAACCCCATTTATACGATGTATACGTGTCCTCTTTAAACTTAGTTATTCCACTGCCTTGCTCACTCGACCCTCATGCACTCCTCTCTTTACTTTCTTGTATTTCTACATCTTCTCAATACGCCTTATTCTTCCCCTTCGACATTCCAAAGCCTAACCTCCCTAAATCTGGCACAGGTGTCCCGCTGCTTGATGGACACCTGTAGTTTACGCTTCCAACCTCTAAAGGAGTTCGCACACGAATTCACTAGGCGA
>QANU01065667.1:11345-23932 GCA_003254905.1 Nissolia schottii | reverse complement strand
AAGTTTCCCACAGATGGCGCCAATGTACCGAATGGGTACTTTGGATCCTAGAGCTCCGCAGATGATTCTGGACGACCGGGGCAGGTGTAACATCCCGCTTTTTCCCTTAGCAAAGATTTCATAAATTAAATAGGGAAACAAGCCCTTACACAAGCCTTTGGGTTAAAAGTGTCTGTAAAAATAATTCTGCTCGTTTTCTTAAAATTCTGCAGACACTAGAACGAATCCTTTTTGTCCTCCAAGTGCAACGGTGTATCTAAGGTATCTGTAAAATATAAGGTTACGGAAGAAAGTTCAAAAATACCTTAGATCAACTCAAATCCTATACGAAAAAAATTAGTGGATCAACTCAAATTAGTGTCTTTGGATAACCATACGCGGAATACCAGAACATCTTATGACCAAACACGATCAAACATGACCAGAATTTGGTCCCAAATGGAAGAAGCAATTCGGCCAGCCCTTTGAAGGAATCGCACAGCACCCACATACACAAAAGGACAAAAATAACAAGGCAAAATCCTATAATCCTCCATGGTGATTCATCATGTAGCATCCCGCTTCCTCCTTAGCGAAAATCTTGCTCGACAACTGTTTAGCAATTCTCATTGTAGGTTTAACTATTAAAAATATAAACTCTTATGTTAAAATGCCTGTATAAGAAATTCTGCTCAGTTTCGAAAAATTCTATAAACACTAGAACAAACCCTTTTTGTCTTTTGAGGACAACCATGCGTTCAAAGTATCCGTAAAAGGTACGGCTACAGACGAGAATTCATGAACACCTCAAATGGACCTAAAATCTTTCTTAGGAAAATTAGGGGATCACAAGGATGTTATCAGAATATTTTTAAAACAGCTGTACGCGAAGTATCGGGACCAGAAACGATAAAATCGGATCAAAATTGATATGCCGGAGACCTTTAATTCTCGGCCACAAAAGTGGCCAAGACACAAAGAGGCCAAGTGGCCTAGTCAAAGAGTCAAAGATGACTCATGGTGGTTAGTCACCATATCTTATGTCATCGATGACATAAGCGAGGGGCAAATGGGTAAATTGGACCAAGGGCATTTTGGGAAAGTGAAAT
This sequence comes from Nissolia schottii, assembly GCA_003254905.1. Classification (NCBI taxonomy): domain Eukaryota; kingdom Viridiplantae; phylum Streptophyta; class Magnoliopsida; order Fabales; family Fabaceae; genus Nissolia; species Nissolia schottii. The sequence continues at coordinate 22,844 of QANU01065667.1, read as the reverse complement.
TCAGCCCATGGCCTATAAATACCCCCTAGGTCCGAAAATTTGGAGAAAAAAAGAGAAAATCTTGCCAAAACTCTGTCTGACCACACAATCAACCGTTATTCTGTCAAACCGAAAACCTAGGAACATCCTACACCGAACCTAGTCAAGATCCTTCATGAATTCCCTAACCTTGACTACAAACAGCCACAAACAGCCCCTTAAATCCCCAAAAAAAGCTTGGAAGGAACTTAGCCTAAGAGGATCTAGGAAACATCACAGCTAGGGAAAAGCCCGCAGGAAGCAGCAAAACCGTAGTAGGACGCAAATAGGTGGGTAAACTGACTTATCCACTGTCTATGTGGTTGTATATTAGATGATATATGCTGTTAGGATTCCTTTTATGTGACTTTGATTTATATATGTGTTGTTGGTATTTGTCTGGATTTGCTGGTGCTGTCTGTGATTCTATCAGAAGTTAAGAAAACCTAAGCTGAAACTAGGGCTATGACACGTTTTTCAAAGGAAATGTATGCTGGGATTTTTATCATGAAAAACTAATTTCATTTTTGAGTTCTACACGAAAAATTGAGTGGGGATGTTAAGTTTTATGATTTTTGGAATCCCTGATGAATTTCTCCACAAACAAACAGAAAACGGGATTTTTAGGAAATAAGGGCAAAACGGGAATTTCGTGTTTTGGGCTGAAAAAACTGGGTTGGTTTTCATGAAATATGGGTTTAGAACTACCAAAAACCTTTACGGCAAGTCTTGAGTCAATCGATTTTTCGAGAACAAAAATTTCGAAGAAAACAGGGAGTTTGCGGGGGCAAAATGGTAATTTTGGGAAAAGGGGTAAAACTGGAATTTCGTGCAGTTGGGACCAGAATCTGAGTTTTTAGATATGAAAAATGATCTTAGGGCTACCAAAAACCTTGGGGTAAGGTCTTGGACCTCTCCGGTTTATGGTCTCTAGTCTCTGACAGAAACCAGATGCTTGTTTTGTTAGTTGTGGATTTACATTTGTTTATGTTCATGAAGATGTTGAGCATGAAGATGTGTTCTCTATATGTTTTAAAAATGATGGTAGATGTTAGAAGAAACTCTTGAGATTTTATACGAGAAACCATGCAGAACATGGAAAATTGCAAGACTTAGACCTGAATTTCATCAGGGTAGCCCAAGTGACCTGTGAGTGCGCTGAGCGGCCTAGGGCTTGCACTGAGCGGCCTGACTGAAGATTTAGGAATTCAAAATTTAACAGAAAGCTTTCTAGACCACTTGCAATCGTCCATGGATCCGCATAATATTATTAAGAAATAGTTTTTATATATCTATGAGTTATGTGAGATAATATATGTTAGATGTTATGATGATGGGAAGCTATATGTTAGAGCCATACAATGATGATTCTTTGAGGGATATGATGTGATATATGATGAAGATGATGACATGGGATATTGAGCTGTAATTGCCATGTATATGAATGCTTTAAGATGATGAATTGTGCTTATTATATATGAACTGTTGCATCAAAGACTGAACTGTGCACATGATGATAATGATAAGAGAACCTCCTCTAGCAGGGCCAAGGGTTCGGCTTTTGAGGAAGGTCTAAGTCCCAGTCGAGTCGTAGGTCCGACCCCAACGCCATCATAGGGTTGTAACCTCAGTCGTGCTTGGCGAGATTTCATGGTCAAGACCATAGTTATTAAAATCGAGATTTAACTCGTAAAATCGTACGATTTTACGAGTTCAGATTGTAAAATCGCGTTAAATCGGGTGTAAACTCGTTTATGTGTAAAATCGGGTAAAATCGGACAAAATCGTGTAAAATCGTGATTCCATTTACGTTTTTATGATTTTGCTGCCTGGGCCTCAAAACTGCAAAACGACGTCGTTTTGCCTTGCCGAAACCACGCCGTTTTGCTCTTCTAATGGGATAGCCAATTTGCTGGAGAACGACGCCGTTTTGCACTCTGAATCTGAAGACTTAGGGCTGCCCCTATCGACCTCGACTACGTCTTCTCCTTCCTCTAATCTTCTCCCTCACTGCCATCAATCTCCCATTCTCCCTCACCCTCACTGCTACTTCGTGCTTTTCGGCTTTCACCACGCACGTTCTGCTCCTACCCTCACCGTGAAACACCCCTAGCTAACTGTTTACCCGTACGTAGTAAATAATGCTCACTAGGTTATTTTCTGCTTTGGTTGGGATTACTTTTAGCCCCTACTTATAACTTGGAAAATATTTCTTACTTGAAAATATAGACCAATTTGGAAATCATTTTGTTACTATATCAGTTTGCAAATTAGGAGCCGTGTGTGATCCAGGAAACATACATATACAAACGCTAACGTACCTGGCAGATAAGGTGGGGATAATCTGGAGGAGTATAAATATACATATAAGCATAATCAAGGCCCATCATGTAATTACACATTTCTTATTAATAATTAATTACACAAATAGTTATCAAGAGTCATGGATCCTAGTACAAAATATCTATCAACCTACTGCAGACATCTTCACTTGGCTTCGGCCGGGAACTGTTCTACTACGGTCGCTCGTCATTCCTTCGCTTTGCATACCTGGACCCATAAGGAGTGGGGGTGAGAACGGTAGGTTCTCAGTGGGANTATGGTCGCTAGTCTCTGACAGAAACCAGACGCCTGTTTTGTTAGTTGTGGATTTACATTTGTTTATGTTCATGAAGATGTTGAGCATGAAGATGTGTTCTCTATATGTTATAAAAATGATGGTAGATGTTAGAAGAAACTCTTGAGATTTTATATGAGAAACCATGCAGAACATGGAAAATTGCAAGACTTAGACCTGAATTTCATCAGGGTAGCGTGAGTGACCTGTGACTGCGCTGAGCGGCCTAGGGCTTACACTGAGCGGCTTGACTGAAGATTCAGGAATTCACAATTTAACAGAAAGCTTTCTAGACCACTTGCAATCGTCCATGGATCCGCATAATATTATTAAGAAATAGTTTTTATATATCTATGAGTTATGTAAGATAATATATGTTAGATGTTATGATGATGGGAAGCTATATGTTAGAGCCATACAATGATGATTATTTGAGGGATATGATGTGATATATGATGAAGATGATGACATGGGATATTGAGCTGTAATTTCCATGTATATGAATGCTTTAAGATGATGAATTGTGCTTATTATATATGAACTGTTGCATCAAAGACTGAACTGTGCACATGATGATAATGATAAGAGAACCTCCTCTAGCAGGGCCAAGGGTTCGGCTTTTGAGGAAGGTCTAAGTCCCAGTCGAGTCGTAGGTCCGACCCCAACGCCATCATAGGGTTGTAACCTCAGTCGTGCTTGGTGAGATTTCATGGTCAAGACCATAGTTATTAAAATCGAGATTTAACTCGTAAAATCGTATGATTTTATGAGTTCAGGTTGTAAAATCGCGTTAAATCGGGTGTAAACTTGTTTATGTGTAAAATCGGGTAAAATCGGGTAAAATGGGACAAAATCGTGTAAAATCGTGATTCCATTCACTTTTTTACGATTTTGCTACCTAGGCCTCAAAACTGCAAAACGACGTCATTTTGCCTTGCCAAAACGACGCCGTTTTGCGCTTCTAATGGGATAGCCAATTTGCTGGAGAACAACGCCGTTTTGCACTCTGAATCTGAAGACTTAGGGCTGCCCCTGTCGACCTCGACCACGTCTTCTCCTTCCTCTAATCTTCTCCCTCACTGCCATTAATCTCCCATTCTCCCTCACCCTCACTGCTACTTCGTGCCTTTCGGCTTTCACCACGTACGTTCTGCTCCTGCCCTCACCGCACCAGTGTCGTTTTTCCCCCGCCGCGCCACGCCGTTTTACCCACTGCCCCCCGCCGCAACAATTCTCAGGCAAGTGCTTCAACCTCTTTCTAGTTTATTATATAAATACATGATTTATGATTTATGTTCATGGATTGGATTGGGTTAATATTTACATTTTGTTGATTGATGAATGTGGGCATGATATGAGAGTTGCAAGGGCGGGGGAATTCGGATTCGATGTTCTCTGGCTGATTTTATGCTCTTATGCTTGAATTTAGAGAGGGACAACCTCACATGCACACAAACTGTTTGTGTTTATGTCTCAATTATAGGAATGATCAAAATTTCCCCTTAAATATTGAACTTGTGCTTCTAATTTACGAGTTCTGTTTTTAGTAATATGTTTGAATTATTTTTGAGATCAAAACCCCCCAAATACCCTGATTGAGTAGCATTAAAGTTTTAGGGAGATGACTCGATTCGCATCCTATATTACAAATTCTTATGCAAATCGTTTGATTTGCACGAGTCTGACACTAATGTTCACTGAAACTCTTGGTTAATTGGTTTGGTTGTGATGTGTAATGTCAATGTGTTCTTAATTTGTTTCTCTCCAAATTGTTGTTGAATTATGGAATAGATAAGGGATATATTTGAATTTGATGAATGAAATGTTAATGCAACAAAGGATGTCTGAATTGAATTTGCAATTTAGGTTTTAGGATGTCTGAAACTATTGGGTCAGGAACCGGTTCAAGGTCAACGGGGTCAGCCAATAGACGTGGTGCTTGTTAAATGCCTAATTTACGCAAATTTGACCTGTTAAAAAGGCACTTATTCGCTTATGTTTTAAAAGAATTATCTAATGAATTCCTCATATTTTGTAGGTTTATAATATATTTTGAAGATGGATGCAAGCAGAAATAATTAAGAAGAATCCCATGAAAGAATGGAAAAAAAGGCAAAAGCGGAAAAGGAGTTAAAAGATGAAATCAGCAAAGGACCGCTCAGCGCAGGGTCAGGATCGCTCAGGGCATAAGACCAGACTCGGTCTGCAGACAAGTGTTTACCGCTCCGCGTATAAGACCAGACTCGCTCCGCGGACAAGTGTTTATCGCTCAGCGCAGAAGACAAGAACCGCTCCGCAGATAAATGTTTATCACTCAGCTCCGCGGAACAATCGCTCAGCGGTACAACCTTTATCGCTCAGCGAAAGTACGTCGACAGCAACTTGCACGCGACGCATTTATTGCGCCAGCTGGAGCCAGCCTGGCGCCGCCCTGCCACGTCAGCGCCGCCCTGCAAAAGCTGCCGGAGCATTTATTACTTCGCGTAAAGGGATAAGCCGCTCAGTGATAAAAGCGTCGCCGCTCAGCGAATAAGCTCTCACCGCTCAGCGAAGGTACCAAAACCGCTGAGCGATGGACCCAGATTTTGCCTATAAATAGAGGAGGCCGAGGCCATTTCGAGAGAATCATCCAACATCCCTTCCTCCACTCCAAATTCCATTCTTTTACATTTTCCTTTGTAATCTTTAGTTTAGGTTAGGTTAGGAACAAAGAGGAGGCTTGTGAAGGAGCCGGGAGAATCAAGGAAGCTCGGCAAAGCCGCTGTCATGACGGCGTGAGTACGTGTCATGGTGTTAAGTGCCCAAAATACGCAATTTTCATCATTTAGAAAGGCACTTATTTGCTTATGTTTTAACGAATTATCTAATGAATTCCCCTTATTTTGTAGGTTTCTAATATATTTTGAAGATGGATGCAAGTAGAATTTATGAAGAATAATCCCATGAAGAATGGAAGAAAAGGACAAAAGAAGAAAAGAGCTTAGAAGAAGCAATCAGGTGCAAGAATCGCTCAGCGAAAGACAAGTAATCGCTCAGCGCCGAAGATAATGTCGCTCAGCAGTGAAGACATATTCGCTCAGCGATAAAAGAAGTATCGCTCAGCGGTGGTGCCTGCCCCGCTGAGCGAAAGTACGTCGGCAGCAACTTGCACGCGGCGCATTTATTGCGCCAGCTGGAGCCAGCCTGGCGCCGCCATGCCACGTTAGCGCTGCCCTGCAAAAGCTGCCGGAGCATTTATTACTCCGCGTAAAAAGTACTGACGCTCAGCGCAAGTGCACTGCCGCTCAGCGAAAAGGACTTTATCGCTCAGCGGTTGTACCTAAACCGCTGAGCGATGGACCCCAGATTTGCCCTATAAATAGGAGGGTCGAGCATCCTTTCAAAACCATCCATTCCCTCCCCAAAAACACCATTCTTCTTCATTTATTTTGTGCTTTTAAAGCTTAGTTTAGTTTAGGTTAGGTTAGGAACAAAGACGAGGCTTGTGAAGGAGCCGGAGATCGAGGAAGCTTGGCGAAGCCATGGCCATGATAGTGTGAGCACGTGTCATCGTATGTGCCTAAACCTTGCCTCCGAGATACTCTTGTAAGATGGATTCCTAATCCTCTTTTTGTTGGGATTTTGGTCATTGTTGTAGTTTACTTGTATCCATGTAACTATTACATATGAATTTATCTGTTTTCTTATGATTTGCTTGAATGGTTTTACACTTAATTCTAGTCTTTGCTTAATGTTTTGATTCTTGATTTGGGATTTAGTTGTATGAACGATAGTTATACTAATTAAATCATAACCAAGCTAACATCAACATCATTATGCTTAACTAGATTCTAGGCTTGAACGTTGTGAATGACAGTTACAATCATTAAAGTCGGAACTAAACCATTTCATCTAACCTTGTTGCCATAACTGGAATAAAGGTTAGCCGTTTTAACATCTGGATTAATGCTGGCGTACTTTGTTAAGCTTGTGTGCGAAAGTAACAGTTTAACAAAGGAAACCTATGATCTTGTCATGCGCGAAAGTGATGACAAGTTAAGAACTGGTGGCGGGCAATCAATTGATAGTTCTATGTAATAAGTAACTGGATGCATGCAACTATGATGTGATTAAAATTCCCAACAAGCTCCGGAACTACCTCTGATTTGTTCCCCATTTACTTTTATGTTGTTTAATTACATATTTTTATTATTATCAAACAATTATCAAATCCTTCACTTCATTGTTTAATTAAACAAACTCAAGAACGGTATTTTTGCAACTCTCTGTGGATTCGACTATACCCGACTATGCTGCAATTGGATCCCTTGTGGATCTGAAAGCCGTAAAGTAGGATATATATATATAAATTTAATTTGAGCAACGCAAAGTGCAAACAATAGGCTTTCTACAAAATTGGCACAGTTGTGACAAAATCTAAGCTGTGTCAAGATTAGAGGAAGTGCTATTTGGCTTTCATCAAATTTGGCGCTGTTGCTGGGGAGTTGCGTCAAAATTACATAGCTTGAGTTCTATTTAGTTAAACAATTGTGGATATTTGTAAAATATTGTATAGTCTTTATTTTCGTTATTTTGTAAACTTTCCTTTATTTTATGAACTCTTGTTTTAATCTTATTTGGCTAGTGTGAATTTTTCTTAGCAATTGCGAGGTAAGACTTCAAAACATCAATTGTTGTTTGACCCTGAAATTGAAGCTACTTCGAGGAGAAACAGTAAAAAGAAGAAAAAGCAACTAGCCAAACAAAGAAGAGAGCAAGAGACAACTTCATCATCAACTTCTTCAACCAACCAAGAAGAGACCATGGCTGAAACAACTGGAGCTAGTGATAATTCTGGAGCTGGCAATGCAACAGGAGCCAGCGACAATAGGGGATTTGTTAACTCTATCCCTAGAAACATTATTAGAATGAGCAGAATTACTGTAGCTCAAAGACAAACTCAGATGCAACCTGGTTTGGTTCAATTATTATATGCTAACCCCTTTGCAGGGTTGGATCATGAGGATCCGTATGCTCATTTGACGAAATTCTATGAACTCTGTGGGACCGCGGGAATGTCCGAGGCCGATGAAGAATCCATCTTTTTAAGGATGTTCCCCCTGACATTGATTGGAAAAGCCAAGGAGTGGTTGTTGGATCAACCACAACACGTCTGGTCAAACTGGGATCAGTTAGAGGAAAAGTTTTGTGCCAGGTACTTTTCTCAATCTAAATTTATGGATTTGAAAACTGCAATTGCTACATTTGTGCAGGCTCCTGGAGAAAGTCTCTGTGAAGCCAGGGAACGCTACAAATCCATGCTGAGAAAGTGCCCTAACCATGGGTTCGATGCGCACACACAAATCCATATCTTCCACAACGGACTCCAACAACAGCACAAACTGATGCTTGATGCTGCCGCCGGTGGACAGATAATGTCCAAAACACCGGAGGAAGCCATTTCCGTTATTGATTCCATGGCCTTGACAGACCAACAAGGCCAGTACAACAAAGGTCCTAGGAGAGGAGGAGTGCTTGAGCTGGGAACCAACGATGCCATACTTGCCCAAAACAAGCAACTCTAACAACAGATAGACGAAGTGAAAAAGGCCCTAAGCGATTTGCCAAAGCAAATTAGAGAGGCCTGTGAAGCAAAAAGGCAACAGATATTTTTATGTGAAATTTGTAATGGCGATCACCCGTCTAGTGTTTGTCATTTCAGGGAAGAGGAGGTTCACTTCCTTGAAAACCAGCCACGGCCACCTTATCAAAACAATTTTCAAAGGGGGCCGAATCAAAATTTCAATCAGCCATGGAGGCAAGAGGCTGGGCCCTCATTTAACAAAGCTCCGTCACAACTGTACTAACCACCCCGCCCATATCAGAATCAGCCTCCCATGTATTCAAGTTCCAAAATAGAGGAAACGTTTAATCAATTTATGCAACAATCAATGATTAATCAAAAGAACAATGAAGCCTCTATTAGGAATTTGGAGACACAACTGGGACAATTGGCTAATGATATGGTGGAGTTGAAGAAAAGAAGATTTACGGCCAACCCGGAGCTAAACCCCAAGAACTCTTGCCATGAGAGGAGGACTGATGATGAGGAAGGGAGCTAGAAAGAAAAAGGGCGTCGGGCTAATGACGTTAAACAAAGCGCTGTCTGGGAGGCAACCCAGTATTTTGTGAGTTTTTATTATTTTAGTGGTAGTAATTTTAAAGGTTAATTAATTTAAGGTGTTAAAGAATATTTTTTTATAATATGGCGAAAAAGAAATAAAAGGTTTTCTAAATCTTGCAATTAGGTTTGAAATTTAAAAATGCTAACTATTTTCAATTGAATCTTAACTTGAAGCATTTTTTATTTCTAAACCTAATGACAGATTTTAAACCTTTTAAGCAATTATTTGAGAAAGGTGCACATGAGTTAATTGAAAACAGATTCTTATTTGTTTAAGAAATGACAGGTAATTTCAGAGAAAAGAATCTTTTCAAAGAGCACCTTAATATGCTTTATTTTGAATCCTTAAAAAAGTGGGGACTTCTGTCCACTTGAGCGGGAACTTCTGTCCGCAGTTGTAGGAAATTCTGTCTACAAAAGGATTCAAAATAAAAACATAATGTCTCCAATGCTACTTGGAAGAAAGGAAGTTTTCTTTGATTGTTTTTGCAGGCCGGAAAACAACCAAATGAAATTCCTACAAACATCAAAAAGCTTCTGGAGGACGAAGAGCATGATTCCTCAAGGAGGATGAGCCTCTATTTCCTCAAAACATTGAAGCAAGATGAAGTAGCTTCAAAAGAAGGCTACATCAAGAAGGCTACTTCAAGACATTCACCATGAACAGGGAGCATTTCTAATCTCTCTAGCACCTTAATCAATTACCTTAGTTAGTTAATATGTGCTTAAGACTTGTTTGTTTGAAAACAAAGTAGTAGTTTATTTTACTTGGTTTGATGCATGAATAAAAATACATCATGAATTGACTTGTTTCCGTAACCATATTAGACCTTTGTGAATACATAGATACCATGAACATGTTAACATGCATCTACCTGCTTGTTTGCATAAACATAACCTTGAAGATGTTTTGAAATCAAGGAAATAAACCCTAAACCTTGTGAGGGAGTGAGCCATACACTTAGTGAAATAGAGAGAATCACCATTGTTTTTACACAATTGAATTTGTTTGAGTCTCTAATTCTAGTAATTGTATGGAAATAATAGGAAATGATCAAGGCATTTTGTTCTTTAGAATTTAAACCCACTTGGCCAAATAAAGACTACCCTTACTTAGGAACATCCTTTGTTACCCCAGTTGAGCCTAACATGAGAAAATTTTTGTTCATAATCCCCGAGCCATAAAAGGAAAAACAATGACTTTCCTCAATTTCTAAATTAAGAGAGCATTCAAAATTGGATTATGAGCAAAAATCCAAGTCAGGGGGAGATAAGGGTAAGCCAAAGTGGAAGAAACAAAAGATGAAAAGAACAGAAGCAAGCAAAGGAGAAAACATTCTATCCTAAAACAAAAAGAAGAAAAAGAAAAAGGGATAGAAGACAAAAGAAAATCCAGGAGAAAAATGGTGAAAAAGAAAATTGTTGAAAAGAAAAAAGGTGACAACAAGAAGTTGGTTTTCAATGCTCTCTTAATTGAAAATATTTGCACAACCAGAAAAACCAATTTCCTTTGTAGCCTGGCCCCATTACAACCCTTGAAAAGTCCTTTGTGATCTTTGCATAACCATACTTTTACATTAAATGGTGAGACAAGTAACAAATTTAAATTGGTGAATTCAATGGTGATAATGAGAGAAACACTCACCCCAAATTGGTCCACTGACCATTGTGTGCATAAAGATAATTTCCTTGGTGGAAAAGACATTGGATAGAGTAATTTGCTTATGCTATTCAAGTAACTGTGCATTTGACTTGTTCAGGTTCTTCTATGTCTCACATGGTCTCAAGCTTAACTATCTGAAACATTTCATATCATTGCATTAACCGATTGTTCATAAGCATTAATCTCTTGTAAAATAATTCTACTACCTCTTGTTTGAGGACAAACAAGGTTTTAAGTCAGGGGGAGTGTTAAGTGCCCAAAATACGCAATTTTCATCATTTAGAAAGGCACTTATTTGCTTATGTTTTAACGAATTATCTAATGAATTCCCCTTATTTTGTAGGTTTCTAATATATTTTGAAGATGGATGCAAGTAGAATTTATGAAGAATAATCCCATGAAGAATGGAAGAAAAGGGCAAAAGAAGAAAAGAGCTTAGAAGAAGCAATCAGGTGCAAGCATCGCTCAGCGAAAGACAAGTAATCGCTCAACGCTGAAGATAATATTGCTCAGCGGTGAAGACATATTCGCTCAGCGATAAAAGAAGTATCGCTCAGCGGTGGTACCTGTCCCGCTGAGCGAAAGTACGTCAGCAGCAACTTGCACGCGGCTCATTTATTGCGCCAGCTGGAGCCAGCCTGGCGCCGCCATGCAAAAGCTGCCGGAGCATTTATTACTCCGCGTAAAAAGTACTGACGCTCAGCGCAAGTGCACTGCCGCTCAGCGAAAAGGACTTTATCGCTCAGCGGTTGTACCTAAACCGCTGAGCGATGGACCCCAGATTTGCCCTATAAATAGGAGGGTCGAGCATCCTTTCAAAACCATCCATTCCCTCCCCAAAAACACCATTCTTCTTCATTTATTTTGTGCTTTTAAAGCTTAGTTTAGTTTAGGTTAGGTTAGGAACAAAGACGAGGCTTGTGAAGGAGCCGGAGATCGAGGAAGCTTGGCGAAGCCATGGCCATGATAGTGTGAGCACGTGTCATCGTAAGTGCCTAAACCTTGCCTCCGAGATTCTCTTGTAAGATGGGTTCCTAA
>QANU01065667.1:0-10510 GCA_003254905.1 Nissolia schottii | reverse complement strand
CAAGCTTAACAAAGTACACCAGCATTAATCCAGATGTTAAAACGGCTAACCTTAATTCCAGTTATGGCAACAAGATTAGATGAAATGGTTTAGTTCCGACTCTAATGATTGTAACTGTTCGTTCACAACGTTCAAGCCTAGAATCTAGTTAAGCATAATGATGTTGATCTTAACTTGGTTATGATTTAATTAGTACAACTATCGTTCATACAACTAAATCCCAAATCAAGAATCAAAACATTAAACAAAGACTAGCATTAAGTGTAAAACCATTCAAGCAAATCATAAGGAAAGGATAGATTCATATGCAATGGTTACATGGATACAAGCAAACTACAATAATGACCAAAATCCCAACAAAAAGAGGATTAGGAATCCATCTTACAAGAGAGTCTCGGAGGCAAGGTCTAGGCACTTACCATGACACGTGCTCACGCCGTCATGGCCATGGCTTCGCAAGCTTCCTCGATCCCTAGCTCCTTCACAAGCCTCGTCTTTGTTCCTAATCTAACCTAAACTAAACTAAGCCTTAAAGTACAATAAAATGGAGAAAGAATGGTGTTTTGGGGGGTGGAAGAAGATGTGTTTTCGAATGGGCACGGCCTCTTCTATTTATAGGCAGATTTTGGGTCCATCGCTCATCGATTTTGGTTCAACCACTGAACGATAATGTCCTTTTCGCTGAGCGGCGGCGCTTAATCGCTAAGCGGCTTATCCTTTTACGCGGAGTAATAAATGCTCCGGCAGCTTTTGCAGGGCGGCGCCGCCATCCAACCTGGGGCCAGCTTGGAGCATTAAATGCGCCGGTGCAAGTGGCTACCGACGTCCATCCGCTGAGTGGCCAAGGGTGCACCGCTCAGCGGTGTTCTGTCTCTAGTGCGCTGAGCAATCCTGCTGTACCGCTGAGCGGTCTTGTTCGAATTTCCTCTTTGAGCTCTTTTCCAATTCTGCCCTTTTCTCTATTCTTCATGGGATTATTCTTTAATTATGCTGCCTGCATCCATCTTCCAAAATATTTTATAAACCTACAAAACAAGGGGATTAAATTAGATAATTCATTTAAAAACATAACAGATAAGTACCATTTTGATAGGTCAATTTTGCGTAAATTGGGCACTCATCACTCCCCCTGACTTAAGACCTTGTTTGTCCTCAAACAAGAGGTAGTAGAATTATTTTACAAAAGATCAATGCTTATGAACAATCGGTTAATGCAATGAATTGAAATGGTTCAAACAGTTTAAGCTTAAGACTTGTGAGACAATGATGAACCTGAACAAGTCAAATGTACAATTACTTGAATGCTATAAGCAAATCACACTATCCAATGTCTTTTCTACCAAGGAAATTATCTTTATGAACACTATGGTCAGTGGACCAATCTAGGGTGAGTGTTTCTCTCAATGTCACCATTGAATTACAACAATTTAAATTTGTTACCTGTCTCACCATTCAATGCATGGTATGGTCATGCAAGGATCACAAAGGACTTTTAAGGGTTGTAATGAGGCCAGGCTACAAGGAAAATTGGTTTTTCTGGGTATACAAAAATTTCCAATTAAGAGAGCAATGAAAACCAACACCTTGTTGTCACCTGTTTTCTTTTCAACAATTTTCTTTTTCACCTTTTTTCTCCTTGATTTTCTTTTGTCTTCTATCCCTTTTTCTTTTTCTTCTTTTTGTTTTGGGATAGAATGTTTTTTCTTTTGCTTGCTTCTGTTCTTTTATTCTTTTCATTTTTTTGTTTCTTCCACTTTGGCTTACCCTTATCTCCCCCTGACTTGGATTTTTGCTCATAATCCAATTTTGAATGCTCTCTTAATTTAGGAATTAAGGGATGTCATTGTTTTTTCTTTTTATGGCTCGGGGATTATGAACAAAAATTTTCTCATGTTAGGCTCAAATGGGGTGGCAAAGGATATTCCTAAGTAAAGGTTGGTTTTATTTGGCCAAGTGGGTTTAAATTCTAAAGAACAGAATGCCTTGATCATCTCCTATTATTTCCATACAATTTTATCAAAATTAGAGACTCAAACAAATTCAATTGTGTAAAACAATGGTGATTCTTTCTATCTTACTTAGTGTATGGGCTCATTCCCTCACATGGCTAGGTTTAATTTTCCTTGATTTAAAAACATCTTCAAGGTTATGTTTATGCATACAAGTATATAAATGCATATGAACATGTTCATGGCACCTATGTATTCACAAGTCTATTATAGATACTTGAAACAAGTCAATTCATGATGTGTTATGTTCATGCATCAAACCAAGTAAAATAACCTACTACTTTGTTATTAAACAAACAAGTCTTAAGCCCCTATTAAACTACGAAGGAAATTAATTAATTAAGGTGTTAGAAAATTAAGAATGCTCCCTGTTCATGGTGAATGTCTCGAAGTAGCCTTGTTGATGTAGCCTTTCCGTAGTTGCTCAAGCTACTTCATCTTGCTTCAAGATGTTGAAGAGATAGAGGCTCATCCTTCTTAAGGAATCATGCTCTTCGTTCTTCAGAAGTGTGTCTCTCTTTGTTGTTGTTAGGAATCTTCATTGGTTGTTCTTCGGCCTGCAAAAACAATCAAAGAAAACTTCCTTTCTTCCAAGTAGCATTAGAGACATAATATTTTATTTTGAATCCTCGTTGTAGACAGAAATTCCTACAACTTGTAGACAGAAATTCCTACAACTTGCAGACAGAACTTCCCTCTTAAGTGGACAGAAGTTCCCACTTGTGTGGACAGAATTTCCCACAATGATTTATAGATTCAAAATAAAACATATTAAGGTGCTCTTTGAAAAGATTCTTTTCTTTAAAAATTCCTTCTCACTTATTAAACAAATAAGAATCCTTTTTCAACTAGCTCATGTGCACCTAATAATTTCTTAAAAAGTTTAAAATCTGTCATTAAGTTTAAAATAAAAAACGCTTCAAGTTTAACTTAATTGAAAAAGATTAGCGTTTTTAAATTCAAACCCAATTACAAGATTCAAGAAAACCTTTCTTTTTCACCATATTAAAAAAATGTTCTTATCACCTTAAATTAATTAACCTTCAAAATTAATAAACTACTAATTAATAAAAACTTACAGAACTCTGGGTTGCCTCCCAGACAGCGCTTTATTTAACGTCGTTAGCCTGACGCATTTTTCCTTCTAGCTTTCCTCCTCATCATCAGTTCTTCTCCCATGGCAAGAGTCCTTAGGGTTCAGCTCTGGATTAGCCGTAAATCTTCTTTTCTTCAACTCCGCCATATCATTAGCCAATTGTCCCAATTGTGTCTCCAAGTTCCTAATAGAGGCTTCGTTGTTCTTTTGATTTATCATTGATTGTTACATAAATTGATTGAATGTTTCCTCTATTTTAGAACTTGAGTGCATGGGTGGTTGGTTCTGATATAGGCGGGGTGGTTGGTATGGCGGTTGTGGAGCTCTAAATGATGGGCCAGCCTCTTGCCTCCATGGCTGATCAAAATTTTGATTCGGCCCCCTTTGAAAATTGTTTTGATAAGGTGGCCGTGGCTGGTTTTCAAGGAAGTGAACTTCTTCTTCCCTGAAATGACAAACATTGGACGGGTGATTGCCATTACAAATTTCACATAAAAATACCTGTTGCCTTTTTGCATCACGAGCCTCTCTAATTTGTTTGGGCAACTCTTCTAGGGCCTTTTTCACCTCGTCCACTTGTTGTTGGAGTTGCTTGTGTTGGGCAAGGATAGTATCGTTGGGTCCCAGCTCAAGCACTCCTCCTCTCCTAGGACCTCTGTTATACTGGCCTTGTTGGTCTGTCAAGGCCATGGAATCAATTATGGCGATGGCTTCCTCCGGTGTCTTGGACATTATTTGTCCACCGGCGGCAGCATCCAGCATCAGTTTGTGCTGTTGTTGGAGTCCGTTGCGGAAGATGTGGATTTGTGTGCGTGCATCGAATCCATGATTTGGGCATTTCCTCAACATGGATTTGTATCGTTCCCAGGCTTCACAGAGACTTTCTCCCGGAGTCTGCAAAAATGTAGCAATAGCAGTTTTCAAATCCATAAATTTAGACTGAGAAAAGTACCTGGCACAAAACTTTTCTTCCAACTGATCCCAATTTGATAAGACTTTTTGTGGTTGATCAAGCAACCACTCCTTGGCTTTTCCAATCAAGGTCAGGGGAAACATCCTTAAAAAGATGGATTCTTCATCGGCCTCAGACATTCCCGCGGTCTCACAGAGTTCATAGAATTTTGTTAAATGAGCATATGGATCCTCATGATCCAAACCTGCAAAAGGGTTAGCATATAACAATTGAACCAAACCAGGTTGCATCTGAGGTTGTCTTTGAGCTCCAGTAGTTCTGCTCATTCGAATAATGTTTCTAGGGGTGAAGTTGACAAATCCCCTATTGTCGCTGGCTCCTGTTGCGTTGCCAGTTCCAGCTCCACCATCTCCAGTTCCAGTATTGTCAGCCATGGTGTCTTCTTGATTGGTTGAAGAAGTTGATGATGAAGTCTCCTGTTCCTCTCTTTCTTTGGCTAAGTGCTTTTTCTTCTTTTTCCTATTCTTCCTTGAAGTAGCTTCAATCTCAGGGTCAAATAACAATGGTTCTTTTGAAGTCTTACCTCGCAATTGCTAAGAAAAGTTCACACTAGCCAAATAAGATCAAAACAAGAGTTCACAAAATAACAAAATAGTTCATAAAATAACGAAATTAAAGACTATACAATATTTTACAAATATTCACAATTGTTTAACTAAACAAAACTCAAGCAATGTATTTTTGACGCAACTCCCCGGCAACGGCGCCAAATTTGATGAAAGCCTTTTTAACCACTTTCTAAGATCTTGACACAGCTTAGGTTTTGTCACAACTATGCCAAGCTCGTAGAAAGCTTATCTGCGCTTTTGTTGTTTCAAATTAAATTTATATATATCCTACTTTACGGCTTTCAGATTCTAAAGGAATCCGATTGCAGTATAGTCGGGTATAGTCGAATCCACAGAGAGTATCAAAAATACCGTTCTTGAGTTTGTTTAATTAAACAATGAAGTGAAGGATTTGATAATTGTTTTGATAATTAAATTATGTAAATAGACAACATAAAAGTAAATAGGAGACAAATCAGAGGTAGTTCCGAAGCTTGTTGGGAATTTTAATCACATCATAGTTTCATGCATCCAGTTACTTATTACATAGAACTATCAATTGATTGCCCGCCACCAGTTCTTAACTTGTCGTCACTTTCGTGCATGACAAGATCACAAGTTCCTTTGTTAAATTGTCACTTTCGTACCCAAGCTTAACAAAGTACACCAGCATTAATTCAGATGTTAAAACGGCTAACCTTAATTCCAGTTATGGCAACAAGATTAGATAAAATGGTTTAGTTCTGATTCTAATGATTGTAACTGTTCGTTCACAACGTTCAAGCCTAGAATCTAGTTAAGCATAATGATTTTGATCTTAACTTGGTTATGATTTAATTACTACAACTATCGTTCATACAAATAAATCCCAAATCAAGAATCAAAACATTAAACAAAGACTAGCATTAAGTGTAAAACCATTCAAGCAAATCATAAGGAAAGGATAGATTCATATGCAATGGTTACATGGATACAAGCAAACTACAATAATGACCAAAATCCCAACAAAAAGAGGATTAGGAATCCATCTTACAAGAGAGTCTCGGAGGCAAGGTCTAGGCACTTACCATGACACGTGCTCACGCCGTCATGGCCATGGCTTCGCAAGCTTCCTCGATCCCTAGCTCCTTCACAAGCCTCGTCTTTGTTCCTAATCTAACCTAAACTAAACTAAGCCTTAAAGTACAATAAAATGGAGAAAGAATGGTGTTTTGGGGGGTGGAAGAAGATGTGTTTTCGAATGGGCACGGCCTCTTCTATTTATAGGCAGATTTTGGGTCCATCGCTCATCGATTTTGGTTCAACCACTGAACGATAATGTCCTTTTCGCTGAGCGGCGGCGCTTAATCGCTAAGCGGCTTATCCTTTTACGCGGAGTAATAAATGCTCCGGCAGCTTTTGCAGGGCGGCGCCGCCATCCAACCTGGGGCCAGCTTGGAGCATTAAATGCGCCGGTGCAAGTGGCTACCGACGTCCATCCGCTGAGTGGCCAAGGGTGCACCGCTCAGCGGTGTTCTGTCTCTAGTGCGCTGAGCAATCCTGCTGTACCGCTGAGCGGTCTTGTTCGAATTTCCTCTTTGAGCTCTTTTCCAATTCTGCNAGATTAATCCGCTATGCTTAACTAGATTCAAGACTTGAACGTTGTGAATGAATAGTTACAACTATTAAAGTCAGATCTAAATCATTCATCTAACCTTGTCGCCGTAACGGGACTAGAAGTTAGCCGCTTTAACATCTGGACTAATTCTGGCGTACTTTGTTAAAGTTTGTGTAAGAAATTAACAAATCTAACAAAGGAAACCTGTGATCTTTTCATATGCAAAAGCAATGTAAAAGATAAGACCTGATGGCGGGCAATCAATGAAATAGTAGTTCTATGTAATAAGTAACTGGATGCATGAAACTATGATGTGATTAAAGCTCCCAACAAGCTCCGGAACTACCTCTGATTTGTTTCCTATTTACTTTTATGTTGTTTATTTACTTATTTAGTTTATTAAAACAAATTATCAAATCCTTCACTCCATTGTTTAATTGAATGAACTCAAGAATGGTAATTTTGCAACTCTCTGTGGTTCGACTATACCCGACTATACTGCAATTGGATCCCTTCTGGATCTGAAAGCCGTAAAGTAGGATATATATAAATTGAATTTAAGCAACATAAAGTGCAAACAATAGGCTTCCATCAAACTTGGCATGGTTGTGGGAAACCAGACTATGTCAGGATTGAATGAAGTGCTATTTGGCTTTCATCAGTGCTACCTCTAGAAGAAAAAACGCTGCTGGAAATAGACTTGACATTGGATGGAAGCATGGGGTTGATGTTCAAGTTTTATTAAATATATTTTTGTAGCATAATAATTTTTTAAAATATTTTTTAAATATTTTTTTAATAATAGGCAAACTCGTACGAGTTTACGATCCGATTTTACGATCCGAGTTTACGGAGGCTCCACGAGTTTACCTAAACTCTCGAGTTTGATAACCATGGTCAAGAGCATTCAGGTTAAGCACTACCTGGTCGCCACGATGCGGGCTGTAAGCGTGGTTGTAGCGGTGTGGCCGCAGCTATAAGGGACAAGGGCAGAACTGCTTATAAGGCAAGCCTTATAGAGCAAGAGTATAAGAGGATGCCAGCTGAAACTTATAATTAAAATGGGCAGGGTTATAAGTGAAGGCTAGCTGAAACTTATAGACAAAATAGTTTTCAGAAAATGAGGTTTTTAAGACAGTTGTGTAGCTATGTGAATTATGTGAATTATGTGACAATATGTGATCTAGGAGTTAGACTAGAGAACATATGACATAGATAATGAAAGCATACGTTCCCTAGTCACCTAGTAACGTAGATGAAGCTGCTTAGGTCTAGTATGCATATTAATAACTAGTAGGACTAGAGTATTCCTGTGACACCTAGAGACCCCCTAAGCGGCGGAATCATAATTGAGTATAAAGCAAGTTACGACAATTAAGGTTTCCCACTGAGAACGTTGTGTTCTCATCCCCCACTCCTTTATGGTTCTAGATGAGCACAACAAGGATGAAGAAGGCGTCAGAGTAGTAAGAGTAATACGAGGATGAGCGACACTGAAGAAGATGGACAAAGGAATAGGGAAATCAGAGCTACACTAGAGGTGTCGCATTAGTTCTTAATCCTTAGGCTATATGTTTTGTACTACTATGTAATTGTACGTAACATCTATGATATTACATGTGTAACTGCCTGCAAATATGTGACATGGACCTCTGCTTGCTATAAATGTTTAATATGCATAATATAGTTAAAGTATGCTACGTTACGACTCACAATATATGTTCTAATGGGAACAAGGCTCATATTTTACACTATAATACGTATAAATAAAAGTTGAAATTTGGTCCATATTTCTGGGTAACTATATTTTTAAACTCATAAGCGGGACTAAGTACTATCCCAACCAAAAGAGATAACAACCTAGCGGGCAGGTTTGTGACTTAAGCGTGGACTAGCTAGCTAGGGTGTTTCAGCAGGTACCTGCAAGGACTCCGATGCTTAAGTTAGTAGAGATTCGAGGTGCATGTGAAAAAGTATGAGGTGTTGAGTCTGAAGAATACCTGGTGTGCTGGTCTTGTTTAAATATCTGGGTGGCACCCGTGATTATCTCCGTTCCGAGGATTTCTTTACTATTTCGTCTCCAGGGATCGCAGCGTGATGCCCGCCTGGGAAAGCCTATCTCGGAGCGTGACGACCACTTAGCCGCTTGGGGCCGGCTTGGGCTGCTCTGGCTTTGGTAGGCTGTTTCGCGGGCCCTCATGTTCTCTGGCTGGGTCGTGTTGCGGGCCGAAGGTGGGTGCTTCGCGGAATAGGCCTTCAAGGCCTACTCCGTAACAGTTGTTCAAAAATTTGGGTATTAGTTCGTAAAAGCCTGTTTATTGATCAAGAATGAGGGAAACAAGAATGTTTTGGTTTTTCAAATTATTAAGAATGGGATAGAGAGCAGTGCAAACTGCTTTAGTCGTGGAGTGTACACACACACACGCGTGAGATAAGAATGGAGATCGTGGGATGTATGAGAGAGAATGTAACAGTTATAAGTTGGAACATACTATGCAGATGTAAAAAAGAGTGGTTTCAAGGACCTAAAGGCTTTCAACCAAGCAATGCTTGGGAAACAAGCTTGACATCTCCTTACAAGGGAGAGCTCCCTTTTATCCATGGTATACAAGAACAAATACTTTTGTTACAACAGTTTTGTGGAAGCTAAAGTGGGTAGTGATCCTTCCTGGGCTTGGTGTAGCCTTGTAGAGGGAAGGAGGGTCATTGAAAGAGGTGTGCAATGGTGTTTAGGTTGAGTCTAGTATTGATATTCATAAAGATCCCTGGATTTCCCAGCAGTTTCCCTTCAAGCTACCACCAAAAAACTCTTCTAATAACCTATCACTTGCAACTTTTACACCCCTCTTTGGATTCGCAACATCCAAGATTTGCAAATAAAAAACTCTAGTCTCATCTTGGGGCATGAAGGTTCCGCCCAAAATCAAGAACTTCACGTCAAAACTAAACACTGAGGGTGTGCACATGAAGCAGAAGCTAAAGCAAAGAAATCTACTCAAAGGCACATGAACTTTCATAGGAATTTAGGCATTGCAAGAACTTCGCGTTGTGCCTTTTCTAATCATTTTTCTATAAAGCAATTTGTGGTATTTTTCCTTTGTACAGTTCTGGCTTTTGTCCTAGTGGTTGTACTTGTAATTCATTTACCATCGATGAAATGAATTTCTATCTTTGTAAAAAAAGGAAGCAAAAGAAACAATAAGGACCTACCATATGAATCATTAGTCTGTCAATCATACCATGTATATGTTGTGAATGAAAAGTTTGTAATCATTAATTGGTATGAGGCTGGAGTATTTAGTTGTTGTGAACCACCCTAATCTCTATACATAATTCAACTTGCGAGGTGTGTTACTTGTAACATCCCGCTCTTTCCCTAGTGAAAATTTTCCCGATTAACTGTTCGCAGAGCATCCTGTATAGGTTAACACGTAGAAATTAATAGGAATTAATCTGTTTAGTTTCTCGAAATTTTGATGACGCTCAAAGAGTCCCTCATGACCCTTAGAATTTACTGGAAAAGTCAAACTGCAGGAAAAACGGAGTTTCGTTCACTTTCAGACGATTCCGCAGATACTAGAACAGTCCCGTTTGGGCCCATTTAGCCAGTCGAACTGAGCGATGGGCCCCAATCTTGAGAAACCATACCTTATGGGGGAAAAGATGACAAAACCCCTAGAGCAACCCCAAATTGTTACTAGGAAGCTTTGGCGATCGCGGAAACGCCAGCGGAACGATCCTGTTCGGACACCGATGAGAGATAACGGGTCAAAGGAATCTGTGAAAAATACTCCTCCGGAGAAAAATTCACAAGTGCCTTGAAGTAATTATACCATTAAGTATAGGGGAATTAGAGGATCGCGACGGTATAAACAGAATATTTTTCCGACGACCGTTCGCGACGCACTTGGACTGCGAATGATAAAAAATGAGCAAAACGGGACTGAGTGGGCCCCACACCTGCATTGACCACGTGATTGAACCAGATTCCAAGGGAAAATAATTAAAAATTCAATTACTATTCATTGATTTGACCTTTGAATTATCTTTTGAATTAATTAATTATTAAAGAAAATAAAAAAGGCATTTTGGTAATTTTGGCAAGGGGCAAAAGAGTAAATTTGGGGGGCAGATCATTGGCTATAAATAGCCCCTTCCATTCAGAATTTTTACCAAAAGATTGCAAGATTACCGAAACTCTGCCCAAAAATCGTTCGGTTCGGAAACTCTGCTGGAACACTGCTGGAATCAGGAAACTGGTTCAGGAGGCGATTCACCCAAGGATCC
>QANU01065650.1:2973-25201 GCA_003254905.1 Nissolia schottii | reverse complement strand
TTTAGTCTAAGTGTACATGCAACTAACACCCTACTGATTATGGTCTTGGGCCTATACTCTGCGTAGCTTTATCTACGTTACTAGATGATTGGTTTTCTAATCTTGTCATTACCTAAGCTCCGTGCTTTTTCACTGGACGTTTCTACTAGAGACATATTACTCATCTTGGGTCGCTCCCTTGACGATATACAATGCATGAACAATTATACATAATGCTTAAGCAGATAAATCTACATACTCATCATCATGTCATCAATCAGCAATGCATACATATAATATCATAGCGCATGGGGGAATTTGGGGATCTCTTACGCGCTCTATGGCTGCGTCCTACTTAGCCCTTCGCACATTTGTAGCCGTGGCCTCGGACTACGACCTCTTTTTGCTACAATTGTATCGACCCGGCGGCGCTCTTTACCGGTGTGGTAGCTAACCACGTAAGGCTCATAGGAGGTAAACATTGAATACAATTAGTGCAACCATCCCCTGTGGCATGGCGAGGGATCAGACCTATGAATGATCAGGCGTGGACGCGCTTAGATCAGTCCTATGACGCGATCCGGTTTCATTTTCCTCTTTTAGTGGGGCCCCTTAGTTATCATATCATTCGTGCAGGCCTATGCCTATGTTACCTGTGTGGGTCTACGCCCGTTTTGCATCTTTGGGCCTATGCACGTCTTGCCGTTATCAGGTCTCTCTACCTGCGTTGCTCGTGACCAATTCGTCTTGCCAAATTGGAGAGAGGCGTGTCTGTAAGACTTTGCCAAGAGAGTAGGGGTTTCCTAATCATATAACTACTGACTCTGGCTAAGGCAGTCCAAATCCATGGTGATTCGTCGCCTTGGCTCTACTTTTATTCCCTAGGGTTCGATTATGATCTTTGTTAAATTTTAGCGTGAACTTCTAATTGTCTAAAGTCCTAACTCCTGCGACGACCCTGCCTCATGATACATGCTCAAACATATAGATATGGCCTAACCTTACTCATTGGATCCCTTAGAAACCTTAAACTCCCAACTCTGCCAGGTTTCATTCGAATACTAGTTGTGGTATTCGAATGAAATCCCTCGGAGTCCTTTCATTCGATTGGAATAGGCTTTCATTCGACTGCATTCCCTCGACATTCTTTCATTCAAATACTAGGGGATTCATTCGATTAAATTCCTAAAATTTCACCTCATTCGACTGCTGAGGAACTCATATGAAGGAAAACTCCTTTCGGGCTTTCATTCGACTGAATTCCTTCAGTATTCGAATGCTGGCTGGAAAAATCGCCTCCCGCGACTCCAGTTCGTAAATTATCATTGTTTCTAGGGTTCCAAGTAGTACCGTTATGCATCTCATTTATCAAAATTACCAAAAACCCCTTTTGACCCTGATTTTCCCAAAAATACTACTTAACATTTGTATAGTCAGATATTTCAGATAACACATAAACAGTCAAATAATTAACCACATAGACAGTGGGCTAAAAGTTACCCACTTCCTACGCAGATTTGAGGTTGGTAGGTGGAAGGTGGAGAAAATCCTTGTTGCAATGGTATGCTCCAAGAAATTTTCGGAAATCCGGTAGCGCTCTCGCGGTGTGCTCGAACGGTACAGGAAAAATGGAATTTAACAGAAGTTTGGTAACAGCCTAAAATTTTCATTAAGTTTTCGTCAGGGGACTATTTATAGCCGTGGTCCCCCTGCTAATTCATTTCTTTCTTTTATTTATTAATTAATTATTATATTATTATTTTATTATAGTTATTACAAATATCCTAGCCCTGATTCTATTTTAATTATTTCTAATCATTCCTGGTCCACACACTAGTGCCCAAAATATCCCAATTATATATTCATGCCCTACGAATTTTCTCAGCCAGGATGGTGGTCCGAAACAAGACGTCCGGGGACTTGTTCCTGTCAGCCCTCCTTTGCAGATCCCTTTGGTCCCCAACCGGATTTCCGTTTCCTTCCAAACTGAACAC
This sequence comes from Nissolia schottii, assembly GCA_003254905.1. Classification (NCBI taxonomy): domain Eukaryota; kingdom Viridiplantae; phylum Streptophyta; class Magnoliopsida; order Fabales; family Fabaceae; genus Nissolia; species Nissolia schottii. The sequence goes on along the minus strand of QANU01065650.1, from coordinate 23,228 downwards.
CAATCTTACAGCACCCTGTGGGACCTTAACCTTCTAGTCTTTTCCTTCCAACCTAAGGGGCAAATCTCATAAATAATTTTCCTCCAACCCAAGTTCAGGTCACTTTATACCTTTTACCTAAGCCAGAGTCATAAGTCGTGCCTAAGGTCTTCCTAGGGAAGATCGGGTCGTTACAACGCTCCTCTCATCTAGTCCTTTGCCCATGTAGTCGTAGCCATACGACTACAACCACTTATGTTCCCAACTTGACGAAAACCCGGTTGCGCGCATACCAGAGTGGTTGCTAAGCACCGATGGGGTCTAGGTCCATCGCCACCAATCAAGTGGGCTAACCTCCACTAGGTAGGAGGCGGGGGCTGGCCCTCGCGACGCAGTCAGGAATTGGACTCATACATCATCATCATCATAACTTAGGTGTGACGTCACCCTTTCTCATTCATCATTTCTTTTCTTTCTTTTCATTCATCACTCTTAACTAATCCACCCTTTTGGGACTGGTGAGGAGCGTATCCGCCAAGAGATACTTACTGTCATATAGCTACATTCTTGTTCCCTAGTTTTCAATTATGATATTTAAGCATTAAGTGATTAACCTCTAGTTCTCTAAGGTTGTCCTAACACTTATTGACAACTCGGTCCTCATGATGCATGATAACATACACATTACAATCATCACTATTCTACATGCAATGTTCCACATACATCTTACATATTACATACATCCATCAAGTACATCGATTAAATCTTTGCTTGTTGGACTATGTGCCCAAGGCAGGTTCCATGAGTTTCCTGCTTCATAGGCCGCTCAGTATGACTTTGGGGAAATTTTCACTACGGAAGGAGCGAGATGTTACATAAGACACCTAAGGGTGAAAAGAACAAGAACCTACCATAAGTATCAAGAAGTGCATGCATCATGAGGCAGTATTGCCGCAGGACTTAGGGCAACCATAGATCACTAGAAATAAACTATCTAATGTGCAAAGACGGTAACTGAATGTAGGGAACTGGAAATATGTTAAGAAGGCCCGACCACCAAGGGTCGATGTACCTTGAAGAAAGAACTTAGTTATATAATAGGAAATCCCTGTCTTGGCACGTCATACCTGACAAGCCCCTCCCCGGCCATGCGAGACGGACTGGGTTATGATTATGTTACATAGATAATATCTAAACGCGGGTTTCAACCCAGACGAGAGAAAAGAAAGTAAGTAAAGAATGCTTGAACTTTTATGTCATGACATTTAAAAGACGGGTAAGATGCCTCCAGATGTGGCATAAGTATTTCCCCTAGATGCCTCCACATGTGGCATAAGTATTCCCCCAGACACGTTCCCAAAGAGAAAGTATGCCCTCCAGATGCGGGCCAGAAAAGAAAAAAGAGAGATATTGTCCTCCAGATGTGGACAAGCGAGCCCTCGCTTGCCAGTGCTATCGCTAGGGTAAACCCCCACCATTCCACCTGTGGAAGGGTTGTAAGTGGTTGCGGCTATATAGGGATGACGATCCCGCAGTCAGCAAGGGAGTGGGGGCATCCAGTAGCGAAAAGGAAGCAGCCACAGGCTCGTAAGAGAATCCCCAAGCCCCTCATGCATTATTTTAATGTAAACTTTGTATGAATGTATGTATGATTATATATGTATGATTATGTATGCATGTCGGGTAAGCCGTATGTGAGACACGTACGATACGGTCACTGTAGCACCGCGAGTCCAGTAAACAAGCGCGAATGCCTAGGTAATTAAAGATTAGAGATCCCAGTCACCTAGTAATTAGATAAAGCTGCTTCGGATCTTAGACAAGTAATAAATGGTAGGAAATGTCTAGATGCATGAACACTTAGAGATCTCCTGGGTGGCCTGAAGCTTAATTGAGTAACCAGACCCCACTACCCTATAGCTATCCACTGGGAACCAACCATTCTCACCCCACTCACTTATGACTTCAGGTGAGCCCAATGACTACCCTACCGAGGAAGAGGCGGATTGTACGGAGCATCTTTAGGACAGTAGACCTTGAGACAGGGATCGAGACCGAGCACTGGTCGGTGTTGGTGGTGAATGACCCCCTTCCCCTTCGAGCAGTACCCCAAGCGCCTACCGAGCCAAGACCTCATGCCGATGGCCCTCCAGCAGACAGCGAGACGCCACCCTATGAGAAGGACATGGAGGCGGATCCTATTTTTGTGAGGCTGCGACCACCCAAGGTGCAGAAGAAAAGAGCCAGGATGAGCGTGTCGAGAGTCTGTCACCGCCGCTTTGCCCTGCGCACTCATGACGATGAGGCGAGACCCTCCACCAGACACCGCGACCCGCCAGACGTACCGGGGACCCCGTCGGCTGAGGAGGAGGATCCCAAGGAGGCGGACCCCATGGAGGAGGACCCCCTAGAGGAGGAGGAGGAGGACGATAGCGAGGAGTGAGCTCGATCCCGACCAGCCTTGTTTCAGTGTCCCTGTATTCAGACCAGCCTTGTTTTGTCAGTAGTCGTACATGTGTATGTATGGTGATGTGTAGTTTGCTGTATATTGATGTATGTTTTGTAGTATTAGTATTAGTTTCTGTACAGACTGAGACGATGTATAACTATGATTATGTACATATCACTCTGTAATATTTATAACAAGTTTTATCTGTGGACCCTACTTAGCACCGTTGTTTGATTGCCCGATTATGGTTATGTATGACTAATGCCGTTATCGATTATTCGTTATTCGTCTCTATGGAACCTATGGTATAGTTCCCGCGCATGGCTCTAAATTAATGTCTAAACGTTACTTGCAATCAAGAAAAAAAATGGGTCCTTAATTTGAGTTAACTACACTATTTTCGAAATAAACTAGGGATTACCAGTATTCCCTCACAGCAGATAACAACCTAGCGGACGCAGATTATGACTTAAGCATAAGCTGCTAACCTAGGGTGTTACAGTTGGTATTAGAGCAGTTTGGTCCAAAAGAGCCTGAGGACTAAGCTGCGCTATGCTTCCGAGCATGATAACAGTGTAGATTGCTTTTAGGTTGAATATTCTGTTTGTGTGCACTAGCTTTTCTTGAGACTGATCAACTCGGGATTTTACAGGTGCTCTATAGGCAGACATGCCTCCAAGAAGAGATCAGACACGTCGTACCCCCGATAATGGGGATTTTGCGGATGTAATTTGCGAAATGGCACGAGCCACTGCACAGATGGCCGCTACTACTGCTGCTAGGAATGCGCCTCATACGCTGTTAGAAGTGGACGCTAAAAAATTTACAGATTTTATGAGGGCTCGACCGTCTACTTTTAAAGGGCAGATTGACCCTGACACAATGTACAACTGGGTTCAGGGAATGGAGCAGATCTTTGAAGACCTCGGGTGCACCGAGGACCAGAAGGTAAAATTCGCGGCAAGGATGTTCCGCGGAGTCGCACGCGATCGATGGAATGCCGCCAAGCCCTTGTTGGAGCACAGGGAAGGTATCACCATTTGGCCTGCGTTCACCACAGCGGTAGTGGACAAGCATTTCCCTCAGGGGATGCATAGGAGAAAAGAAGTAGAATTTCTTGAACTAAAGCAAGGGGACCGGGCTGTATCAGAATATGCAGTTGTGTTTGACAAGTTGTGCAGGTATTCCAGCACATTCCAGCTGAACCCTGTCGAGGGCTGGAAGTGTGAAAAGTTCAAGCAGGGACTCAGAAGGGAGCTATAAGTGGCAGTCAACCACTTGGACATTTGGGACTACGCGACCCTAGTGGACAAGTGTTTGATCTTGGAGGACTCCATGAAGAATCTGGCGACAGAGAGGAGGGAGAAGAACAAGAGGAAGTTCGTTGAGCAAGAGAGTGTCCAACAAGACCCTAGGAAGCGAGGACCTCTCCCTGCCCCACTCGCTAACTGGGGAAGAAGACAGAATCCGCCACTGCCAGCACTAAGAGCTAGAGGACCGCCGAGTCAATCCGACAGGGACCCCCGAGAGTTGCGCCACCTGTGCCGAGACCTCCGCCTCAAGCAGGAGGATCTAGGCCTCCTTGCCCGAAGTATGGCAAACAGCATGGAGGAGTCTGCTTTGCAAGGCAGAATGTGTGCTTCAGGTGCAGTCAGAGCGGGCACTTTGCTAAAGCATGCCCGGGTACTCCGCCTACGGCTCAGCAGACCGGACGTGTATTGACTCTTTCATCCGAGGAGATTCAGGATGTAGACGACCTGATTCAGGGTAAGTGTGTGATGAAAGGTGAATCATTAGCGATATTGTATGACTCTGGGGCTTCGCATTCATTTATTTCTCATGCTAGAGTCGAGAGCTTAGGCCTCTCTCCTACTTTACTACCCTATACTCTGAGTGTGTCCACTCCTACGGCACCTCTGGTGAGAACCTGCTTAGTGTGTCTTAAGTGCCCATTTCAGCTGCAGGGGAGGATGTGCACGACAGATCTGATATGTCTTCCTTTAGTTGGGTTAGACATCATATTGGGTATGGACTGGCTGAGGGCCAATCATGTTATTTTGGATTGTGCCGCGAAGGTAGTCAGTTTTCCTCCTGCAGACACAGAGGTATCTGTTCCGGGTGTGACTGCCATGTCTTTATACTGCTGTCCACTCAATGCCCAAGGATATGTTCTGTTAGCTTCTTCAGATACGAAGACCAAGCTTCAGGTGGAACAGATTCCAGTAGTTTGCGAATACCCGGATGTGTTTGCGGATGACATCCCAGAATTCCCTCCGGAGCGGGAAGTAGAATTTTTGATTGACCTCGTTCCCAGAGCCGGACCAGTGTCCATAGCACCCTACCGAATGTCCCCAATTGAGATGCAGGAGCTGAAAAAGTAGCTAGATGAACTACTGGAGAAGCAGTTTATTCGCCCGAGCGTGTCACCGTGGGGAGCCCTAGTGCTATTTGTCATGAAGAAAGATGGGTCAATGCGGATGTGTGTGGATTACCGATAGCTGAACAAGGTCATGATCAAGAATAAATATCCGCTACCCAGGATCGATAATCTGATAGATCAGCTAAGGGGAGCAAAGGTGTTCTCCCGGATTGATCTACGGTCCGGTTATCATCAAATTCGTGTGAAGGGTGAAGACATCCCAAAGATCGCGTTCCGTTCGAGGTACGGACACTATGAGTTCACTGTTATGGCTTTTGGGTTGACGAATGCCCCGGCCATATTCATGGACTACATGCACCACGTTTTTAGAGAACATCTGGACCATAGTGTCATTATGTTTATTGATGATATTTTGGTGCACTCGAAGAGCGAGAGAGAGCACGAGGGACATCTATGGACGGTATTGGAGATATTGAGGAGCAAGAAACTGTATGCAAAGCTGTTTAAGTGTGAATTTTGGCCAGAGAAGTTCATTTTTTGGGCCACGTGGTGCTGACCACGGTGTAGCAGTTGACCCAAGCAAGGTAGACACAGTTCAACAGTGGGAGATGCCCACGACCATCACAGAGGTACGAAGTTTCCTGGGTTTCGAAAGGCTACTATAGGGGATTTATCAAGGGGTTCTCACAGATTACGCTACCCTTGACCAAGTTGACTCGCAAGAATGTACCGTTCCTGTGGTCGCCAGATTGTAAGCAAAGTTTTCTCACCTTGAAGGAGAAGTTGACAACTGCTCCAGTACTGATTTTGCCAGACCCTCAAGCTCCGTATGAGGTGTATTGCGATGCCTCCCACACGGGGTTAGGATGCGTGCTCATGCAGCATCGTCAGGTAGTGGCCTTTGCTTCTAGGCAGTTGAGGACGCACGAAGCAAACTATCCTACTCATGACCTGGAGCTAGCAGCAGTGGTTTTTCCTCTAAACATATGGAGACATCACCTGTACGGTGTAAGTTTCGAGGTATTCTCAGACCACAAAAGCCTCAAGTATTTGTTTGATCAGAAGGAGCTGAACATGAGGCAGCGTCACTGGATGGAATTTTTGAAGGATTATGATTTCCAGCTGAACTGCCATCTAGGCAAAGCTAATGTGGTAGCTGACGCCTTGAGTAGGAAGTCACTGCATGCGGCTTGGTTGATGGTAAAGGAACAGGAACTGATTGAGAGTTTCAGGGATCTTAACTTGGGATTCACCCGCCGGCTAGCCAGTATCCGGTTTTGGCAGATTCAGGTTACTAGTGAGTTCCGGATCAGGATTACGGAAGCACAACGGAACTACACCGATGATGCCTGGCTGGACTTAGTGAGAACCGTGCAAGCTAGGAAGATGAAAGAAGCATCCTTTGGACCAGATGGTCTTTTGCGGGTTAATCAATGCCTCTGTATACCAAACGAAGGAGAGTTGCGAGCTGATATCCTTCGAGAGAATCATAGAAGCCATTTCACCATCCACCCAGGATTGACTAAGATGTACCAGGATTTAAAGCAGATATTCTGGTGGTCTGGAATAAAGAGAGATATGGCAGACTGGTAGAAAGGTGTGTGATATGCCAGAAGATGAAGATTGAACATCAGAAGCCGCACGGGCTACTGACTCCACCAGAGATCCCTGAGTGGAAATGGGAAGGCTATAGCGATGGACTTCGTCTCTGGATTGCCCCGAACGATTGAGGGAGTAGATCCTATTTGGGGTCATTATGGACCGGCTGACCAAGTCTGCACATTTCATTCTGGTGCGAATGAACTATCCTTTGGAGTAGTTGGTGCGGATCTACATCAAGGAAATAGTGAAGCTTCACGAGATCCCATCATCGATCATCTCAGATAGAGACCCTAGGTTCACCTCACGGTTCTGGACAGCGTTTCAAAAGGCTTATGGGACGAAACTATGCCTTAGCACTGCTTATCACCCACAGACTGACAGACAGTCGGAGAGGACGATCCAAGTCTTAAAAAACATGTTGCGGGCTTGCGCGTTGGATTTACCCGGCTATTGGGATGAGATGTTGCCCTTAGTCGAGTTTTCTTATAACAACAGCTACCAGGCAAGCATTGGCATGGCCCCTTTTGAAGCTCTGTACAGTCGAAAATGCCAATCTCCATTGTCTTGGAATGAAGAGCCAAGTTTTGGAACTGTACTGCTAACGAGGTCTAGGAAGCAGAAGAGTGGGTCAAGAAGATTCGGGAGAGAATTCAGACGGCACAGGATCGTCAGAAGAGCTATGCCGATACTCGGAGGAAGCCCTTGGAATTCCAAGAGGGTGAGCATGTATTTTTGAAGATCACGCCAGCTACTGGACTTGGAAGATCTCTCAAAGTCAAGAAATTGAGTCCGAGATTCATAGGGTCGTTTTCAAATCCTTCAGCGAATTGGACCTGTTGCTTACTGAGTAGCTCTTCCGCCGCATTTGGCTTATGTCCATAACGTATTCCATGTCTCCCAGCTGAGGAAGTATCACGCTTCGCCCGATCACATTTTGGAGACGGATCAAGTGCACCCAAGGGAGGATCTCTCTCTACCTATGACGCCTCGACGCAGTATGGGCCATAAGACTCGCGCAATGAGGAATAAAGAAATAAAGATGGTGCGCGTCTTGTGGGAAAATGGAGCTTGCAAGGACTAGACTTGGGAGCTGGAAGCGGACATGAGATGAGCCTATCCTGAGCTGTTCGAAGGTACGTCCTAGCCTTCACTTAAATTTCGTGGGCAAAATTTTTCTAAGGGGGTGGAATGTAACATCCCGCTTTCCTGTTAAAGAAATAATCGCCAAGATTAGATACTAATTAAATTCTAAAGCACGAAATGGGGAAGGTTAGGATGTAAAGTTTGCAGGCCAAATGTCCCGAGGATAGGGGGTTAGTCGCTGTAGGAAGTTTTGCAGACAGCCAAATTGCGATTGTTTGTCTTTGAAATTTTACGACGCGTAAAAGGTATCTGTGAAAATACTCCTCCTGAGAAAAATTCACAAATGCCTTCTAATAATAATATTCTTAGGTAGAGGGAAATTAGTGGATCGCGACGGTATAAACGGAATATTTTTCGGACGACCGTGTGCGACATACCGACGCTGCGAGCGATAAAACACGAGCGAAACGGAACCGAGAAAAAGCAAAAATCTGAATCTGCACGTGAGGAATTCAGATTTCCTTGGAAATTAATTTTTTATTCACTTTATTATTCATGATTTGACACATGAATTATCTAATTAATTAATTAAATAAAAATGAAAATAAGTAATGGCATTTTTGTAAATAAGAAGAAAGGTAAATAGGTAATTTTGGGGGGCTACATGGTGGCTATAAATAGCCCAACCATGGCAGAAAATTTTCACAAAAATTCCACACCTAGCAGAAACTCTGTCCGTTCATCGATCGATCGAGCTAACCGGAGACCGACTTAAGTTTGGACCAGGCTCAGGACCTTCAAGACTACTCTTTCTCCCCATCATCCTCACCACCCCAGCCCTAGGAAGTGGGTAACATGGGATATCCACCTCCTTTGGTGTTCTTGAGTTTATGTGATTGTATGTGATTATGTATGTAAATAACTTGTTAGAAATGTTTGGTTATGATTTGGATTGTGTAAGCATGGTTAGGATGCCTTTAGGGAGTGAATTGATTGGTAAAAAATGATGTATGTTTAAGTCCTAAGAGCATGGAAGAAGTAGGAAAAAAACATGAGAAAGCTTGCTGTTTTGCTTCAGGTTCAAGTGTTGTACGCACCAGGGTGCTGGCCCCTGTAACATCCCGCTCTTTTCTTAGTAAGAATTTTGCCGAATAACTGCTCATAGAACCTTGGGTAAGAGTAAATGTGTGGAAGTCTGTAGGAATTATTCTGTTCGGTTTTGGTTAAGTTGGATGACACTCAAATGATTCCTACTGACCCTCAGAATCGGATAATGAGATTAAACAGACCGTTAAACGGAGTTCTGCGGAGTTTCAGACGATTCCGCAGACACTAAAATGACTCCATTTAGCCTGTAGAATTGAGCAGAGAGCCCTAAGTCTCTGGAAACCCAACCGGTACCAGGGAAAGGTTTTAAACACCTTAGTATAGTCCCACGATCTCATTGGGAAGGTCGGGAAGTAACAAAACCGCGAGCGGAACAGCGCTTTACAGTTACCAGGGCTCGATGACGTGTAAAAGGTATCTGTGAAAAATACTCCTCCGGAGAAAAATTCACAAATGCCTTAAAGCATTGATATTCCCATGACCGAAAAAATTAGAGGATCGCGACGGTACAAGCAGAATATTTTTCGAACAACCGTGCGCAACGCACCGGCACTGCGAGCGATAAAACACGAGCGAAACAGAACCAGGAGAAGTCAAAATTTGGGGCAGCCCACGTGAGGAATCAGATTGGCAAGGAAAATAATTAAAAATCCTATTTACTATTCATGAGGTGACAATTAGATTATCTTCCAAATTAATTAATTTTTAAAGAAAATGAAAAAGGGCAAAATTGTAAATAAACCTAGGGGCAAAAAGGTAATTTTAAGGGCAGCCTCTTGGCTATAAATATCCAGCTCATAAATCAGAAAAAAAATGGGGAAAAATCCTATCCTAGGGGAAACTCTGTCTGTATGCTCCGTCCGTGATCACGCTGCAGAAACTCCGTATGAAAGCTTGGATCGTGCCAGAAGCTTGGAGGACGACTCTTCCGCCTCTCCTTCACCACCGAACAGCCTTCCAAGAAGTAGGTAACTTTAGTTTGCTCACCTCTTTGGTGGTTGTTACTTGTTATGTGTTTATGTGTGTGTATGTTTTGAAGTTTGTATGTATGTTAGAACCTATGGTAGGACTTAGGAAGATGATTCTTAAGGGTCCTGTGACCTGGATTAGATAGGTTTTGGATGGTTGGAATATGTGGGAAAACCTCAAGGAGTAACCATAAGAAAAGGGAAAAGAAAACAAGAAAAACCATGCATTCTATTTCGGTTTCGCCCACGTACCGCTGAGCGGCCCCAGGCGCCGCTGAGCGGAATGCATAGGGAAGCAAGTTTTGAAAACATGAACTCCAGAGCCTTGAGCGACCCAATGGTTCCGCTGAGCGGTCTGAAGGTCACTAAGGATGGAAAAGATATTTTTGAAAACCAAGCCCAAGCCTGCTGAGCGAAAGAAGTTACCGCTGAGCGATGAGGCTCATGTCGCTGAGCGAACAAGAGGTTCCGCTGATCGGCCTGAGACTTGAATGTTTTATGGATATTGTCTTAAGGCACATAGTCTAACGAACAATGATGTAACTGCAAGTTGTAACTGATGTAAGTGAAGTATGTACAGTATGTGACGTAATAGGTTAGCATTCCATGCATCATGATAAGGCAATGTTAGAAGGTTAGAAGTAATTATGTAATAAGTAATGATTATGGATTGAACCATGGAGAACAAGTCATGTCATGATACATATGCAGAAAGGAAAGAAATGATGAAATGCTTGTAACTTCAGATAGCAACCTAAGAGGGGGGTGAATTAGGTTTCTCTTGTTTTTCTCCGATTTTTGTTTCTTTGAAAGATGTGAAAACCTAATCCCCAAATTTAGAACAAGACCCAGCAATTAATCAGATAATTGATAATGTTAAAGCAGCGGAAATGTAAATTGCTGAATGTAAAAGTGTAGGGATAAGAAAGATCACACCGGAGAATTTATCCTGGTTCACCTTCAACCACCGAAGGCTACGTCCAGTCCCCTGTTCTGAGGCAGGGTTTTTCCACTATGTAAACTTGTGTTGTGTACAACCTCACAACCGAGGCACTTACACCGACAACTAAAAGAGAACACAACCGTTCCCCTGGTTACACAATGCCTTCACCGAACCCTACGGTGACGATCAGAAAAACACACCGAAAACCACGGTGTTTACAACAACCAATTGTTTTTGAAGAAGTTTCTATACAATGGCTTTGTATCAATCCTAAACTCAGGAAGGGATAAACCTGAATAGAAAGCACTTAGAGATATGAAAGTTATGGCTCAATGCTTTTCTGAGTTTGGATTGAAAATGGACTTTGAAAATATGATCAGAACTTGTAAAACTTGCAAGAATTAATGAAAGAATGGAGTTCTGATGGTGTGTCCTTGGTTCTGCACGAATTCTGCATTATATAGGCAGTGGTGCCTGTTCATGAACCAATGCCAGAGCATATGATGCAAAACAACGCATTGTTTCATGAAAAAACACACCCATTCGAGCATGTAATCGATTAGCAAAGGGTGGTAATCGATTACTCACAACAAACGGCCATATTTTCAAATTTCAAAAGGTGGTAATCGATTACTACGGGTTGGTAATCGATTACACACTTCAAAACTTGAATAATCTTGAATTCAAGATGCTAGTAATCGATTACACAAGTATGGTAATCGATTACTCATGCAGAAACCGAGTTAAAGTGTTAAAAATCCTTTGAAAAATGTTGACATATGCTTTTAGGGTTTTAGAAAAATGTTAGACATGTTTATGTTGAAAAACTTTGAGCCATTGACCTTTAATATCTTAACATATGCTAACTATTGATACTAGGGTTAAATCTTGAACCTTTAATGATGTGCAGCTTGAGCCTTGAGGTTCTTTGATCTTGATCGAGTCTTCCCTTTTTCTGCTTTTTGTTGGTGTTGTTGTCGTCATCAAAACCACGCCATCAATGGTTAGAGGAAGAGTCTTCTTCACATTCTCCCCCTTTTTGATGATGACAAAACATCCTTTGAAAGTTGAAGATTGTTTCTTCACTATATTGCTCCCCCTGTGTTTTTGACTCTGGCCTTTCTTGGTGTTGGATAATTTCTCCCCCTGTATGAAAACAGACCAAGCACAACCAGACAACATAGAACCTTTCTCCCCGTTTTTGACATCATCAAAAAGAAGAAAAAGGAACACAGCAGATACACAATATAGACAATATACAATATATAACAAAATCTAATACACACGATTGCAATTGTAACAGAATAGGAAACATAAGTGATTAATTTTAAATAATCCACATAACATAAACATAAGTTTAACTAAGGAGAAGTTCAACTACAGGAAATGAAATTACTAAACTATTACAACAGAAAACCAAATAAAGATGTCAAACCAGAAAATAGGAAAATACAATCATAAAAAAATTCTAAGACATGAAATCACAGATCAGTGTCACTAGGAAAGTTAAGATGGTCAAGAGAGACGTCATTGTGAATTTTGGCGAACTCTTCAACTTGTTTGGCTAGCCTCTCAATGTCGCCACGCAGATCGGTATGAATAGAATCAATTCGACCATCAATGTGGTCAAAGCGAGCGGTGTGGGCAGCCTGCATATGATCCAATCGCTCTAGGATCATCTGAACCAGGCTGTCTGAACTAAAAGAGGGTGGAGAAGAAGCAGAAGATGAAGCAGATGTGGATGGCAGATGAGGCGGAGTAGAATCTCTTGAATCTGCCTTATGTCTGAACACCCCATCGACATCCTTGTAAATCCCCAGCTTAGGTAGAATGTCAGTATTGATCTTCTGAGACTTGACATCCACCTTTAAAGTAAATTTGCCAGCAACTGGCACGCCATAGTTCTAGAATATCTGAGAAATGGCAGGCGCATATCCCAACACGGTCACACTGCAGGAGCATATGCTACTGAACCAAATAAGCCCAGTTAATCTTCTCCTTAGTCTTCAATCCATACATAATCTGTAATTCTAGATCACTGATTTGTGCATGATTTGAGACCTGAGGCAAGAGAACATAACTTAAGAAATAGTGCAGTAATCTGTCACCAGCAGTTAAGGGACCAACAGACAGGATGTCCTTTGAGCGTGCAGACTCTAACCGCTGACGTTTCTCTTGGAGTTGTGCCTCTGAAAAGCGACACAAACTCTGGTAGAACGTCTTCCTGTTGAAGCCTTGCCATGGGCACAGAATCTCAGAACTCAGTTTTCTTCCCTCATATGGAAGTCCCAAACAATTTCCCAAATCCTCCAGAGACATAACAATATCTATTCCCTTTACTTGAGAAACTAACTTATTGTTCAGGAATTTCATATTGCAGTAGAATGCTTTGACTAATTCAGGATAATATGAACCATGCAGAGAAATGAAGTCTGACATTCCTTGAAATTCAAACATCTCAGGAAATTCTAATCCAGCAGAGGAGAAAGAATTGAGAATACCGTATTTGGGATTTAGAATTGGGCACTCCAAAAAGTGGGACAGAAACCTTTTCTTTTGTTCTTCTGTAGTCAAAAGCTTGGAGATGTTTAGGGGGTCCAGTCCATAGCCAACGTTCTTGGTTCGCTCTCTTTTGGAACCTGATGCAGAGCCTGAGGCAGCCATTGATGCACAAAGAGGAGAGTTCGGTTTTGAATGGGGGAGGAGAAATGTGCTTCGGTTTTGAAAGAAAGATTAGAAGAAAGTGATGCTAAGTTTGGTTTGGATGGAAATGGAAGTAAGAACAATGAAGTTTGATGATCAAACTCTTAAGAACTATGAAGAATCACCAAGAGTTTAAGAGAGATTTGAGAAAAAATGGATGAACAAAGGAAAAGAAGAGGCTTCAGGTAAGAGAGGAGAAGAGAGAAAATGGCTAATCGATTACACAAATGAAACAAAGAATGACTAAGAAAAGATATAGCCAATGAGTAATCGATTACCAAACTGCCAAAATCGATTACTCACTTTGAAATTTTAGCCTTGTACTCGATTACTTGACTATGTAATCGATTAATTACTTGACTATGTAATCGATTACATAATTGAAAAATTGAGAGAGTAATCGATTAACAACCCTATGTAATCAATTACTAGCATGTGTAATCGATTACGTCAAGCAGTTTTGCTATTTTGAAAAAAGAAACTGCCTGTAATCGATTACAACTGGTATGTAATCGATTACTTGCCCAAAATTTTTCAAAAAATTGAAATTTTGAAGACTTGAATCGTATATGATCATTGGATATAACATTTACACTATAAACAGCAATGTGAACACTCAATCATATACAATATAATCATACATTCAATATTAGACAAGTTTAAGATACATCAGTCTCATCCAGAATCCCTAACTCTCGTCTGATTTTGTAAAATGGTTCTTTTGCTAAAGGTTTTGTCAAAATGTCAGCAAGTTGATCATGTGTTGCAACGAAATTCAGTTCGACTTCTTTTTTCAACACATGATCTCTGAGAAAATGATGTCTTATGTCAATGTGCTTTGTTCGAGAGTGCATTACAGGATTTTTGGTTAGATTGATTGCACTCGTGTTATCACAATTTATAGGAATACAACCCAGGTCTAGACCGAAGTCTTTTAACTGTTGCTTGAGCCACAAGACTTGTACGCAGCAACTGCCGGCCACAATGTACTCAGCCTCAGCAGTGCTTAAGGCAACACAAGCTTATTTCTTGCAAGACCAAGAGACAAGAGCATTCACTAAAATGTGACATGTACCACTAGTGCTTTTTCGTTTGGTTTTACAACCCGCAAAATCAGAATCAGAATAACCAATTAACCTGCATGTGCTTCCTCTAGGAAACCACAATCCAACATTGACAGTGCTTTTCAAATATTTTAAAATTTGTTTCACAGCACTCAAGTGGGATTCTTTTGGAGATGATTGAAAACGAGCACACAAGCAAACACTAAACATAATATCAGACCGACTTGCAGTTAAATATAATAGGGATCCGATCATACCTCGATATTGTGTTTCATCAATGGGCTTTCCAGATTCATCTTGATCTATATAAGTGCTTGATCCCATTGGTGTTGCTATGGCCTTGCAATCATCCATCTTATACTTTTGCAATAGTTCTTTGCAAAACTTTGATTGGTTAATGAATGTTCCATTCTTAGTTTGCTTAATTTGCAAACCAAGAAAGAAATTCAATTTTCCCATCATAGACATTTCAAATTCTCCTTGCATGAGATTTGAAAATTCCTTGCATAAAGTTTCATTAGTTGAACCAAATATGATATCATCAACATAGATTTGAACTAGTAAAGTATGACTTTTAGATCTTTTTATGAAAAGAGTTGTGTCAACTTTACCTTTTTCAAATCCTTTTTCACACAAGAATGTGCTTAGTCGATCATACCATGCTCTAGGAGCCTGCTTGAGGCCATAGAGTACCTTCTTAAGTTTATATACATGAGAAGGATTTTTAAAGTCTTCAAACCCAGGGGGTTGACGAACATAAACTTCCTCTTATATATAACCATTTAAGAATGCACTCTTGACATCCATTTGATATAATTGAAAGTTCAAAGAACAAGCATATGCTAAAAGTAAACGAATAGCTTCTAATCTGGCCACTGGAGCATAGGTTTCATCATAATCAATACCTTCCTCTTGATTGTATCCTTGGGCCACCAATCTTGCCTTGTTTCGAACAATGATGCCATTCTCATCTAATTTGTTTCTGAACACCCACTTTGTACCAATAATTTGTTTATCTTCAGGGGCAGGTACAAGTTCCCATACTTCATTCCGAGTAAATTGATTGAGTTCATCTTGCATTGCAAGAATCCAGTGTTCATCTTTCAGTGCATCATGCACTTTGGATGGCTCGATTTGTGACACAAACGCCATGTGTAAGCAAGCATCATTGAGTTTCAGTCTTGTTGTGACTCCTCTTGATATATCACCAATGATTTTGTCAATTGGGTGTTTTTTGTGAGTTCTCCATTCCTTGGGTAGATCATCCTGAACTTGTTCTTCATCTTGATCATTTTCAGGATTGTTTTCTCCTTGGATTTGATCAGCGTTTCTTGATATTAGAACTTCACTTTCATCATCAAGGGAAACAATTTTTTCCTCCTTGGAGGGGTTAGTTTCATCAAATGATACATGAATCGATTCTTCAATCGTATGAGTTCTTTTATTGAAGATGGGATAAGCTTTGCTTGAAAGTGAGTAACCAAGAAATATACCTTCATCTGCTTTTGCATCAAACTTACCAAGGTTGTCTTTGCCGTTGTTCAGAACGAAATACTTAGTGCCAAAAATATGAAAATGTGCAATATTTGGTTTTCTACCCTTGAACAACTCATATGGAGTTTTCTTTAGAAAAGGTCTAATAAGAACTATATTAGAAACATAACAAGCCGTGCTAAATGCATCTGCCCAGAAATACTTAGGCAAATTTGTTTCACTTAGCATAGTTCTTGCTAGTTCTTCAAGAGGTCTATTTTTCCTTTCCACAACTCCATTTTGTTGAGGTGTTCTAGGAGCGGAAAAGTTATGAGAGATACCATGTTCACTACAAAACTTTTCGAAAGATGCATTTTCAAACTCACCACCATGATCACTTCTAATTGATGCAATTTTCAAAGACTTTTCATTTTCAATGGTTTTGGCAAATCTTTTGAATGCATCAAAAGCATGATTCTTGTGTGATAGAAATAAAGTCCATGTAAACCTAGAGTAGTCATCAACAATTACAAGACCATAATAGTTTCCTCCAAAACTCTTTGTCCTTGATGGAGCAAATAAGTCCATATGGAGTAACTGGAGAGGTCTAGTAGTTGAAACAACATTCTTAGGTTTAAAGGAGACTTTTGTTTGCTTTCCTTTTTGACATGCATCACACAATCTATCTTTTATAAATTTAATCTTTGGTAAACCAATGACTAAATCATGCTTGATAAGTCTATTTAAGTGATCCATGTGAATATGTGCTAAACGTTTATGCCATAGCCAACAATCATCATTGCTTTTTACCATTAGACATGTATTTGCAAATGATATATCTTCTAGAGAAATCATGAAAACCTTATTAACTTTGTATCCCGAAAATTTTACTTCTTGGGTTTTCTTGTCTTTCACTACACATATATCATCTTCAAATCCAACTATAAGACCTTTGTCACATAATTGGCTAATGCTAAGCAGATTATGTCCTAGGCCTTCAACATATAGCACATTTTCAATGGTAGTTTGAGGAGGTGCACCTATTCTTCCAATGCCAATTATTCTTCCTCGTTCATTGTTGCCATAGGTTACGAATCCTTTGTTTCTTGGCATAAGAAACAAAAACTTTGTTTTGTCTCCCATCATGTGTGAGGAACAGCCACTATCAAGGTACCATAAGTCACTTGCTGTCCTCATACATATCTGCAAAACAGTTTAGAAATGAGTATAAGGTACCCAATGTGCTTTGGGTCCTTGCTTGTTAGAACCTTTCTTAAACCACTTGTTTAGACCATTTGGAACACCATACTTTTTAATATAACATGCATTGTTGGTGTGTCCTTCTAAACAACAATAACTACATATATACTTTCTTTTAGGAATCAAATGAATCTTCTTTGAAACATAGTAGTTATTAGGTTTAGAGATTGGCTTTGAAGTAGGCTTTTGATAGTTGTTGTTTCTTACTTTACTATTTCCATTAGCTTTAGGCTTAGATTGTAAAACATTTCTTTTTGCATGCAGATTAGGTCGTGGATTACTAGCCTTCACAAACAAGGTTTTCTTTACATCATTTTTACCCTTTTGTGGAGTATAACCTAATCTACTTCTATCTTTAGTATCTCGTTGCATGCTTAAAATATCATCTAATCCATGCTTGCCTTTTTCAAATTTGCATACAATCTCTTGTAAATTATCAATTTTAGTTTCTAAGCATATGCATTTCTTACAAGCATCTTGATTTTCTATCATAGATTTAATCAAGTGCACTTCTTCCTTCTTAGCATAGATTTTGGAAAAATTTAAACATATTTCTTGTATGCATTCAAAGGCTACTTGTAAATCTTCATAAGAGAGTTTATCAGAACTAACCTCATCATTTTCTTTGTCGGAATCATGAGTTGCCATCAATGCGATCTGGGCTTCTTCATCTTCAGATTCAGATGAAAAACTTACTTCATTGTCTTCCCATGCCACGTATGCTTTCTTGCCCTTCTTGTGTTTGTTGTCCACTTTGTCTCTAAATCCATGCTTCTTTCTTTGGATGTTTGGACAATCAGACTTGATATGTCCGGGCTTTCCACACTCAAAGCATGTGAATATTTGAGAAGAAGATGAATCGTTCTTCTTTATGAATCTTTTGTTTTGACCAAACCGCATGCCTTTCTTTTTTAAAAATTTTCCAAGATTCTTAACTAAGAGATTCATGTTTTCACAATCATCATCTTCAGAATCTTCTTTATCAGAATCAATTTTTGCTTTTAATGAAATTGACCTGTGTTTCTTCTCTTGTTGCTCTTGTTGTTCAAGGCGACTCAACTCCAATTCATGCTCTTGCAGTTTTCCGAATAGTGTTGCTAGAGTCATCTTGGATAGGCTTTTCTTTTCTGAAATTGCTGTCACTTTAGGTTGCCATATCCGCGTCAATGATCGTAGCACCTTTAGATTCAAATCTGCACTAGAATAAGCTTTGCCAAGAGCAGACAAATGATTAATTAGATGAGTAAACCTTTTTTCCATATCAAGTATCTTTTCTCCAGGAAGCATCCTAAACATCTCATATTCTTGAGATAGAGTGTTTAGTTTTGATCCCTTGACTTCATCGGTACCCTCATGAGTGGCTTCTAGGGTATCCCAAATTTCTTTGGCTGATTTGCATGAAGAGACTCTAAAGAATTCATCCATACCTAGGGCAGAGGTTAGGTAATTCATGGCTTTAAGATCATATCGGACTTTCTTTTTCTCTTCATCATTCCAAGCACTCATGGGTTTTGGTTCACTCCCATTTTCATNAGAAGTCAAAATTTGGGGCAGCCCACGTGAGGAATCAGATTGGCAAGGAAAATAATTAAAAATCCTATTTACTATTCGTGATGTGACAATTAGATTATCTTCCAAATTAATTAATTTTTAAAGAAAATGAAAAAGGGCAAAATTGTAAATAAACCTAGGGGCAAAAAGGTAATTTTAAGGGAAGCCTCTTGGCTATAAATAGATAGCTCATAAATCAGAAAAAAAAATGGGGAAAATTCCTATCCTAGGGGAAACTCTGTCTGTGTGCTCCGTGATCACGCTGCAGAAACTCCGTATGAAAGCTTGGATCGTGCCAGAAGCTTGGAGGACGACTCTTCCGCCTCTCCTTCACCACCGAACAGCCTTCCAAGAAGTGGGTAACTTTAGTTTGCTTACCTCTTTGGTGGTTGTTACTTGTTATGTGTTTATGTGTGTGTATGTTTTGATGTTTGTATGTATGTTAGAACCTATGGTAGGACTTAGGAATATGATTCTTAAGGGTCCTGTGACCTGGATTAGATAGGTTTTGGATGGTTGGAATATGTAGGAAAACCTCAAGGAGTAACCATAAGAAAAGGGAAAAGAAAACAAGAAAAACCATCCATTCTGTTTCGGTTTCGCCCACGTACCGCTGAGCGGTCCCAGGCGCCGCTGAGCGGAATGCATAGGGAAGCAAGTTTTGAAAACGTGAACTCCAGAGCCCTGAGCGACCCAATGGTTCCGCTGAGCGGTCTGAAGGTCACTAAGGATGAGGATAAGGATGGAAAATATATTTTTGAAAACCAAGCCCAAGCCCGCTGAGCGAAAGAAGTTATCGCTGAGCGATGAGGCTCTCACCGCTGAGCGAGATGAGCTCAGACCGCTGAGCGAACAAGAGGTTTCGCTGAGCGGCCTGAGACTTGAATGTTTTATGGATACTGTCTTAAGGCACATAGTCTAACGAACAATGATGTAACTGCAAGTCGTAACTGATGTAAGTGAAGTATGTACAGTATGTGACGTAATAGGTTAGCATTCCATGCATCATGATAAGGCAATGGTAGAATTAGAAGTAATTATGTAATAAGTAAAGATTATGGATTGAACCATAGAGAACAAGTCATGTCATGATACATATGCAGAAAGGAAAGAAATGATGAAATGCTTGTAACTTCAGATAGCAACCTAAGAGGGGGGTGAATTAGGTTTCTCTTGTTTTTCTCCGATTTTTGTTTCTTTGAAAGATGTGAAACCCTAATCCCCAAATTTAGAACAAGACCCAGCAATTAATCAGATAATTGATAATGTTAAAGCAGCGGAAATGTAAATTGCTGAATGTAAAAGTGTAGGGATAAGAAAGATCACACCGGAGAATTTATCCTGGTTCACCTTCAACCACCGAAGGCTACGTCCAGTCCCCTGTTCTGAGGCAGGGTTTTTCCACTATATAAACTTGTGTTGTGTACAACCTCACAACCGAGGCACTTACACCGACAACTACAAGAGAACACAACCATTCCCCTGGTTACACAATGCCTTCACCGAACCCTACGGTGACGATCAGAAAAACACACCGAAAACCACGGTGTTTACAACAACCAATTGTTTTTGAAGAAGTTTCTATACAATGGCTTTGTATCAATCCTAAAATCAGGAAGGGATAAACCTGAATAGAAAGCACTTAGAGATATGAAAGTTATGGCTCAATGCTTTTCTGAGTTTGGATTGAAAA